>PVHY01019330.1:0-27586 GCA_004024945.1 Uropsilus gracilis
GGGGTGGCGGGCTGCTTATTTATTATTTAACTTTAGTTTTTGTTAAAAATCCGTTATATAATGCTTTCACAGTGCTGCAAAGAAAAACTCAAAATAGTCGTCCATCCTCCATCCCTCTCCATGTCTCTTCTTAAATATTTTTTTTAATTTATACAATTTAAAATAATACATATGTATGCACACATAGTTGCATCATATGCACGTACATATATGTCCATGTATGCATGTAAATCTGTACACACACAGGCAAGTATATTTTTTGCCCCTCTATACCAACACAAATACAACACGGATATTTCTACCCCCTATTTCTTGCACAAACAGTAATATGCTAGATAATGTGTTACGTAAAATTTTTTTTAACTTGAGAATTTGTCCTGGTGATTGCTGTATAACAATAGGGTGAGATTTCCACATTCACTTTTACAGTTGCAGAACACGCCCCTAAAGCTTATTTCAGCAGTCTCTAGTTGTGGATACTGATTTTCTTCACTAGTTTCTCATTTGAAATACTGTTACAATCAATAACTTTGTATATGACATTTTTGTTCTATTATCAATGTAATTTAGGAAAATTCCTAGTAGTGATATTGCTGGGTAATTGTATATATAATTTTGCTAGACATTGCATTCCCTTGGCGGTATCATGTTGCATTCCCAGCAGCAGTGAATAAAGTGCCTGATTCCCCACAGGCCAGCTACAGAATACACTATCAAAATTTTGGATGTTTGTCATGAGACAGAGGGGAAATTTTATTTGAAAATAAGTTTAATTAGCATTTTTTATTATGAATGAGCATCTTTATATAATTTTTTTAAACAAATTCTCTTTGGTGTTACTGATCTTTTTTTTTTTCTCAACTATTAATTGTGCTTTTTATTCCCTAAGGTATTAAACTTTCTTCTGTGAGGTTAGAGATAATTTGTCTTTCTGCTTTTTCATTGTGTGTGTGTGTGTGTGTGTTTGATGCAGGCATTTTGTTTTTAATGTACAGAAATTTTTCAGCTCTTTCTTTTTCATTGCTTTTAGATGTTGAAACACAATAACATAATTAGGGAAATATTCTCCAGTCTGCTTTGCCAGGGGAGTTACCCATTTAATTTTGATATCAATATGGTTATTTTACATTACTATCTCACTTGAAACTTATCCTGATGATGGCTATGCAGAATGATCCAACTTTTGTACTATTGTTTAGGAACTTACAGCTTTCTCAACACTGACTTTGGGTGCTGTGCATATTAATTTTTCTGTGCATTACCATCCTTTTCTGTATTTTATTGTTTTCAGCTTGTACTTCTGGTCATTCATGTACATTACGATATACCACATAGTTTAGTTTCAGAATGTTTATAATGCGTTTTCATATGTGAAAGAAGTAACCTCCCTCTTTTTGAGATTATCTTGACTTTTATATTTTGGTTGTTTTCCCCTATGAATTTTGAAATGAACTTGCAAAACTCTAGAAATAATTCCTATGAGTTTTTTTAATTGGAATTGTATTAAATTTATAAGGTAACTTAGAGAAAATTGTCATTTTTTAATTGCTGTGTTTTCTCATCCAAGAACATGGAATGTATTTTCACTCCAAGTCTGTTTCTTTGTCTCTTAGGAATACTTTACAGAAAGAAATATTATTTTAAATAAAGCATCTAATAAAACAAACGCAAATTGTTGTAGTCACAACTGAGCAAAATTTTCCAACTTGGAAAACACATACTGATTAATATTGAGTCAAGGAATGTCTGTTAAATGTCTTGAAAATATGCATCATGCAAGGAATTCTCTCCTTATTACTTTAAAAACAAATTTTTTTGGCCTAAGCAAGATAACTTCAAATGAAAGTGGCATTTCCATTTGCATATCCTGACTAGTATATTTATCCCATGTTAAATTTAGACCTGTGCTTCTAAGTTCTAGTTTGTATGTACGGTTGTCTTAGAGTCAGGTAATCTTTAGTTTTTGTGTGGCAGACTCCTTATTTCCATAGCACATTGGCAGCATATACAATTAAATACATGTAATACAAACTCCCTACTCATTGAAATGCATCGGAGAAGAAAAGCTCTTGCTTAGTTTTATCTAATTTACCTTAAATTTGAGTCTGTGTAATCCTCTTTTGATTGTATTGCATTAAATAGATTGGATATGTGATAAATCAAAATGTCAGTGCGTCCAAAAGACAGTCTGTCTTAAATATGTATAGCAGGTGATTTGATGCCTTTATATAATGTGGGGCAGAACTGTGCACTTTGGGTGCAGTTTTTTTAATACAAAAGAGGAAATGTTTATATTCAGTATTAATGCAGAAGTTACAATAGATGAACATACTGGGTTAAATAAAATGATTAAAATTAAGCTCATGTTTCATTTTATCTGTTTATATCCAGTTCCTAGGAAAATCTAAATTACCTATGTGGTTTTGGCTATAATGATACTAGACAGGACTGGCCTATATCACAATTTTTTTTTTACATTTTGAATTTATTGTATATATTTTAAAATTTTCTTTTCATTATTTGCACACACATACATATATACATGTGTGCCATTGTCTACCCCGATGTTCTGCCATCACCTTACCACCCATGCACCATCTTAGTCTTTTGTGCCCTCCCCCACCCCTGTTTCTTCCCTCCTCCCCCCTCTCTTGCTCTGTGCTTTAGTTTTGTTGGCAGTTCTAATTTTTTTTAAATGACTTGTTTGTTCGTCTTTCCTATATCCCTCAAGTAAGTGAGACCATCCCATATTTCTCTTTTTCTTTCTGACTTATTTCCGCTAACATGATTCCTTCTGGCTCCATCCATGTTGCTACGAATGACATGTTTGTCTTTGAATGATGAATAATATTCCATTGTGTACATATACCACAACATTCTGATCCATTCATCTGCTGTTTGGAGAACTCTCAAGCAACTGAAAATGGAACTACCATTCGATCCAGCAATCCCACTCCTGGGACTCTACCCAATGGTTACAAAAACATTCATTCAAAAGGACACTGTACTCGGATGTTTATTGCCCCACTATTCACAATAGCCTGAGAATAGAAACAACCCAAATGGGTGCAAGACTAGATGAACCTAGAAGACAGCTTTGTGTGCAAAGGTTCATAGGAGTGGTATCTTGTTGTCAGAGGCCATCTGGGAATAGGTGGAATGTTTCTGTGACTGACATACCAACTGGCATTTTACAGGCAAGGCCAGGGAAACAAATGTTGCTTTAGAGGCCCCATGATGAAGAACTGGGCTCTCATGTTCTGAATGAACATCAGAAATCTTCCAGGACTTCAGGAACCCTTGCTGGTTGGGCTCCTTAATTATGAATTCAGAATCTCCACTGAAATCTGATGTCTACTATGCAAGAGCGTAAATAGAATCATACCAGTTGCTTATTTGCTGTGCTATTTTTGTGTGGCCAGGAGCAAAGTTGTGTGTGTGTTGATAGTAGAAACCATAAATCAGTAATCATTACAAAGGATGCCAGAGAATATCATGCTTTCTTTTGCGAGCCTTGTTTTCTTCAGTTGAGTGTTGGTCTACCCCTGCACTGGGCTATTAGATTGTGCAAAAAAAATAATCATAGTTACATTTTCCCCAATGTGGAAGATTTACAAAAAATCTTCCAGTGGGAGGTTTATTTATTTATTTTTTTAAGAAGGAGTATAGTCCAAAGAAACTAAGGCACTGACAGGATGCTATTATTTAAGCTCTTCATGCTGTAGTAATGTGATTGAAACATATATTTTCTGTCATAGCATCAGTGTTTCACTGTTTACATGAGACTGCACTTTTAACACCCTTTGTTGACCAGAGGGTTCAACATCATTGATGAATGGTATGGCGAATTATTTTCCCTTTTTTATAAAGGAGTGTTTTATCTGACTTTAAACTCTGAAATCTGCTTGCCAAAGTGAATGTCTCTCTTTTGAAAACAAGGTCATTAACCTTCAGTTGAGCAGGTCTTATATTTTTAATGGTAATGCTTGGCAAGATGTTCTTTGGGAAGAAAATTGGATAGTTATCATATGTACTGGCTCAGGAGAAAACAAGCAAAAAGTAAAAAAAAAAACAAAAGAAACTGTTAAGTCATCATTTAGCTCTTCTAAAATGAAGGAGACTAGCTTCAAAGGTAAATGCATTCCTTAAAAACATACCAAGGTAGATAACAAATGTAAGATTAATGCTAAGTGTCAATGGAACATTTTTCTTTTCAGTTCCAACCACCAGAGCCTACCAGACTAAAGAACCGTCAGCTCTGTAAGTCTCTACTGCAGCCTCGCTTCAAGAGTCACGAGTGGGTACAGGAAATAAGAATTGGCAGGTTTCCCGCCCGTTGTAAAAAGACGGAAGCCCATCGTGAATGAAAGCACACAACACCACATTTGCCATCTGCATAGCTTCCAAACCTCTTGTATTTTATAGCATCAGCCTGCCAAAACCCAAGCAAGCCAAAACCAGAATAAACCACCCCCCATCTGAAAGAGAGAATATGGCAAATAATAAAAACATCCAGACAGCAGAGAAGTAAAATTGCAGAAAATCAGACTAAAATAACAAAACTGTCAGGCAGTGTTGAGAGAACTAAGAAATGTGTACAAAAGAGGATTGGGAGGAAATCTGAAGACTGAGGATAATGTAAACCATTGTTCAGTTGAAAGGTTTTCCAAAGCAAGTGTGCTTGCTCATAAGAAAATGTTAAGCTTTCCAGAACATGCTACTTCTTGGCTTCTCATATTCTAGCTTTGTTTGTGATAAAGCCAACCTATGCCTTTATCGGGTCCTGTTTTATTTTGCTGAAAAAGTAGGTTTCTGAGAGGGACTCATATTAAGCCAGAGTTTAATAACTCTCAATTTGTCATTTAAGATATATTCAAAATTAGAAACCACATAAACACAGCTTTGCAACATTTTAGCTAATAATCTTCAGGTACTTTTAGGCAGTTGCTAAGGGGATTGTGATTTTGAGTTTATGGAGGTGGGTGGTACAGCTCTACTTATCACAGTGTATCAGACCATATTTCTATCAAGTCCAATGTGCTGATAATGTAATGATGCCAAAAACAGGTGGACATAGAGTTTTTAAAATTAACCTGTTTTATCTAAGGAAAAAGAAAATTTAATCAATGCTTTAGACTTTAGACAACTCTGCTCCCATGCCTACCTTTCCCCACATTCATTCTTGTGTCTGAAGAGTAATAGTCTATGCCTCTCTGATTTCCTGCAAAGTAGAACAGAAGCATGGATACTAGGAACTTGTCATAATGACAGACTAAAAGTATGTATCTTTCAGTAAATATCAGTTTATACTGTCTTTTGCTGGAGCCTTTGGTGGGACATCCCTTTTCCAAAATCAAGAGCCAGTTGGTAGGACAATTAGATCTCATAGCTGATTGGTAGTGTGACCGCAAGGGAGTGCTCACAGAAATAAGCACCACGTGTAGTCATATCAGAATGGAAATGCTGCCATATTTTATCACAAGCCACTGAGACTTACCCCCCTCCCCTTTTGCTCCATTTCAAAACCTGCACTCAAGCCCTGTTCTTGTAGGTCCCAGGAAGTGAAGCAAGGCAGTGGGAGATAGGGTACACACTAATGTCAGTATATGCTTAGGGAAAGTTCTCTTGCACATTGGGGGATGGGTGAACTTTACAATACTAGGAAAACAGTAGCTTTTCTTCTTTTGAATTCCTAGCAGAAAGGTTAGTTTGTTTCAGATGTCAGCATGTAAGAACAATGAGAACAAGGAGTGGGGAGGAATGCATTGTTAGGAAGAGAGAGAATGTCAAGGAGAAGAAAATTGTAAGGAACTCTTACTTTGGCGGTAAGAGCTTCACCAGGCAATAGACAGATGGGAACTCATTCTTTTAACGGGCACACCTAGCTTCTTCTGGAAAAGGAAAGGGAACAGATGGGGGTCTAGAACAGATTGGAGTCCTTCTGATCTTGAGCCTATCTTCAAGATAACTGGACCTCTGAAGGAAACGTGACATTTCATTTGGCCTTGGAGCCCACACAAGGAAATTTGGAAAAAATAGCTTAAGAGATAGTTCAATATTGTTGGGTTCCTACAGGAAGACCAGACAGGGTCCAGTACTTCACCAGGTCTCAATGAGGGGGATTCAGGATGAGTAGGAAGCAAGAGACTGATGAGATTATTACAGGTCAGCTGGAAGCTCACTGCTTCCTGAACTAGCCAAAGAGCCTGACAGACATTTTATAGATTAGACATTTTAATGATTTTATTCTTAGACCCCTTTGCATAATGCTTTTAACTGTAGTCTTTGATACCCAATGAGCTCTCAAGAACACTTTTTGAAAAATGAATATCCCAGTAAAACATGGCATTGAAGTCATTTAGACTAGGGCTTAAAAGGCTCCTGACTGCTGTTTATTAGATGTATAATCTTGAGCAAGTTCATTAACCTTTCTACCTAAGTTTCCATGACTCATAATGCTACAACTACTAAACAAAAGGGTCAGTTTGGAAAATACATAGCATGATGACTAGTTTTCTCTTATGTCTTTTCTTTCCTATACCAACTCATTTCCATGGACTATTTTTCTATTTTTTTTTTTAAAGTCATTTTCTAAGATCAACTTCAGGCATAATTTTCTCTGTGGATTTTTTTGTCCTCCTCGCCCGGCCCATGTAAGGTAAATGAATTATCAGAATATTTACCCTTCTACAATTAGTCTCTATGAACTGTACCCACTGTGGGATTATGCCCACCTCATGATTTTACACACCTGGTGCTGTGGGTGTGTGCATGCGTGGGTGGGCACACCTAGGCCTAGCAAGGTGGAGATGAAAGGGCAACCTTCTCCTGAGAGAGAATGCCAGGGGAGTATGTGAAGGGCAGGAAGAGGTGTGTGCAGGGAAAATGCAAAAGAATTAGAACTCAAGGGAGAAACTAAAGTGGCTGTTTCTTTGTAGCCTGTTTTCTCCCTGTTTACTATTAAAATTCTGTGAATATAATTCCAAGGACTTCGACCTTCTTTAGCTGCTAGAAACGATGACTGCCTGGATTGGGATGCTTGCAAAACACCCCTTCATTACATATAAACTTTATCTCTATTGAGTCCATATGCTATATTCTTTGGTTTGTAAGCAAAGCTCAAAGTCAATGAGATTGTGTTTTATTCAGTGACTTAGCTGGTGAGATGGGTTGCTTTTTTGTCTTATTGAATTGTTTTTTTCATGTGACAGAATGTAGAAGCAAGAGTAACAAACAAAAACAATTACTTGGCTTACAGAAGAAAAGTTTAATCTGGAAAAATGTTCTGCATAGTCGGGTATCTGTGCCTCCAAATTAAATCACTTTGCTATCTAACTATACCAGCGATCAATCTGATACAGCTGACATTTAAGAGGTATTGAATTTTTTTCTACTGCCCACCTGCAGCTTATGTCAATACATTTTTATACTGTGCATTATTTGGTAAATCACAGGAAATGATATTCTTTATGAGAAATGTTATTCAAATGAACAAATTAAAAAAAAGTAGATGGAATTTTTAGTCCATTGAGTGAGTGATCCTGATCCTCGTTTTGGGGAGCTAGTACTAAATATGTTTTATGATGGTATTTTAACGTATTTCTGGGTGAAATCTATTCTTATATTTAGAAATAAAGCTATAAGTGAAGAAGTAGGGGTTTTACTGTCAAAATCCAAATAAAACTTCTTAGTTGAAAGGTTACTTAAATATGATCTATTCCAGTACCCCCAAATATTTCAGAGGCAAGGAATCAGATCCAGAAATCTTAAATCATTAAGCAAGTAACTAGCAAAGAACAGAACACATTTCAGTGTTGGCTCTTTTTCCCCAGTGTTACCAGGTGTTGTTTTTATTTTTAGTTGTTTTACTAATCCTCTCACTTGAGAAACCATTATCCCTCTCTGTGTTTAAACTGTGTCCATCTGATACCAAGGCAAAGACAGAAGAGTAGAATTTTCAGATAACTTGTTTATTACTATGGAAACATATAGTTAATTATGGTTGATTGACTTGGCTTACTTATATTCTTTTGAGTAGGGGAATACTAGATACAGTATTCTTACCTTCAAAGCCTGTGCTTGAGGAATGAGATGGGGGAGGGGGGAGTAAACACATTTGTGTTGGTTCCTTAGTGTATGTTACACTCATTGTATAGGTGGTGTTACTCCACTGTGAAATAGAAACTGAAGGATTGTAGGGTATTAAAATTGCAAATAAGATTTTTTTCATTATCTAAAGTACTGCATAATTTAGTCATTACTGAATTCCTTTGAGGGAGAGTCTTAGCACTTCTTTATTAGCTTTAGTTTCCATTAATCAATCAGTAATTACATAATAAAGAGGTGAAATTGGGTGTTTAGCACAAAAACAAGTAACCACCTCCTCCCTGTGCTGTAATCAGCTCTTGATTGTGATGATTGGTGGAGGACAGGTGGGAGTGCACCTCTTTCAAAAAAATCCCCCTGAGTGGAACTAGAACACACCTTGTTTTTCCTTTTTGATGTGGTAGTGAAAGTGATGCATTTATATTAGCTCCTTATGGTCCATAGTTAGGCTGCAAAATTATTTCAATTCACTAATCTATATCCTCCCTGCAATCAGCATGCTCACCCTAGTTTGTAGAACAAAAATGCAGTTTTATCTTTTTTCTTTCCATCAGTCTTATAAAGTGAAGGTTTCCAAGGTATCAAATATTTTGAGACTGCTTTTTAGATGCCATTAAGAAATTGTGTTTTTAAAAGTCTTTCCTCTTTAGAGTTAGGCACAGAAATTTTTAGAGATAAAATATTTGTGACCTACTCAAAGTTAAACAAACAAACAAACAAACAAACAAACTGATAAGGTGTACTCCCCCCCCCCCCATTGTCTCCTGTTTAAGATTGCAGATTTCAAGGACAGGTATGCTAAAATGTGAGAATGACCTTAGTTGGAGTTTCCCTTCAGGGAGATGCAGGAGGGAGGAAGGTGACACAGGTTTCCTGGAAGGCAGGAAATCAGGGTATATAAAGGATGTGCAAAGAAAGAATCAGATTCCAATATGGAGATCGGATAGAGAGAGAGATTCAGTGGAGGAGAGATGGGAATCGGCCATCTTGTAGAGTAAAGATGTGAGCCGTGTGGACTTGGCCAAAGGTCTGGGGTCCTGCAGCCTTTGGCTGACCCAGACTAGCCACATGTGTGCTGAATGCAGTTTAGGAGTTTGCAGATTTGAACTCTGTGTTGGAGTTTGCTAAGTTTGACTGGTATCTAGAAGAGGCCATGCAAAAGTTAGGCCGGAAAAGAAAGTGAACAAGCCAAGGGAGCAGCCAAAGGAAAATATCTTCAAGCTTCTGGAGATGAACTCTGACTGGACATTGGTGATATGATCAGGACTGAGAGACTGAGGAATTTTGGGCAATCTGGGAAAGGTTGGACAATGCTGAGAAAGGTTTTGGACAATGTTAAAGTAATTGGAGTTTTCCTTTCATGTTTCATGTGTAGTTATTAGGGTAATTAGGAAATCACTTTGTTAGAAATGATTTAGTCTGCACTGATAGTCTTCCATTGGTTTGGTATTTTGGTTGAGAAGGTTGGGGATAGTGGAAAGAACCCACAAGACTTTAAGTTGTGTTTTTAAGTTTTTTCTTCTGCAGTTTTGGAGCTGAAAGCAGAGAGCAGGTGGCTGGCTTTTGCATATCAATGGTAAAGGTGATCAGTGAAAATGCTAATGGTCTGCTTGTAGCCTGCTTCATAGAGAGAAGCAGGCCTGTAAATGTTTAAGTCAAGGCAAAAAGTCTTCTTTGCGTGGCACTGTTTCACAGGGAATATGTAGAAGGAAAGATTTTACACTACTCTTCTATGTGTATCTATGGGAGAGACCCAGAAAAATTAAGTAATCCTGAAATGCTCCAAGCCATAAATCTTAAATACTGCCTTATCCAAAGACAAAAGAAAGTAATGCACACTGGGGTGGGAAGTCCATTATGGAAAGGGCAGAGTTTAGTGAGCAAAGCTCAGGTTGTTATGTACATGGAAGACCTCATCTTCTCCACTGATAAGAATTTCTGGAGATTTAAATTTATTCTTCTTTTCCTGACACATGAAAGGAGATATCTCTACAAGTAGAGGTTTCCCTTATAAATATCAGTATCTTTGATAAAGGGGTAACCTCTACCCAGTTTTCAGAATTTTTCAATGTCAAGAGTTTAAAATATTATTTCAAAAACAGTCAGACCAATATAACCATGCTGGTGATGTATATTTTAGGGCAATGATTTTGTTGCTTCCAGGGTTATATGGGTATATATGAAACAAGGCTTCCCATAAGGTGGTGGTAAATTATTGAACAAGGATGTTCAACTTTATTTTTTTCTAAGGTTTAAAATGTTTATAATAAAAAATTGAAAAAAGATAATGTAATTTATTCATTTAGTTTTAATTAATTCATTTCCCCTTCAAATTTAATAAAGGCTACTAACGCAATTGGTAAAACTCCAGCATTTAATACATACTAGGGTCACAAACCAAGGTTGGGGTGGGGAAAATTGAGAAAAGGTCTACATATAACTTCTGAATACAAATTAACTTTATATTATTTGATATCATGGGGGAACAAATACTAATTCATTTTAATAAGAATGTATATAGCACATTTTATATACCGGCCCACATGTTAAATGCCACTGATGTAAGGTTGATTAGACATAATCGGAAATCATAATGATATATTTAATTGGGGAAATTGAGGTTAAAATAAAATGCTCTGGGAACATTGTGAAAGTGAAGGAATAATGAATTCTTTAATGGTTGACAGTTAGGAAGTTAGGAGGGTAGAAGATCATAACTAAGTTAAACATTGAAGGAGAAGGATTTTGCTGTTAGAAATGATTTTGTTTCTGGAACAGTCCTTTTATAAAGGGGTTAAAACAGGGGTTCCCCAGGAAGGGGATGGGTCAGAGTCCTAGGTCATTTGTCTATTCACTTGACCAGAGTGATTACCTGGGGAAGAATGGCTACAAAAAAGGGAAGCAAATTCTCAATAACTTGGAGTGTGATATTATCGATGCTGCTTTTGCCAGGAGTTCAGTTTAGCATCATGGAAAAATACCTCTAAATAATAAACTCCCTCTTAACCAGCTGCATAGTCCTTTGCTCTTTTGCACTCTCAAGATTCATTCCTGAGGATGATCTGGTTCCTGTAGGTAGATATTGGTTCGAACCTGTGGCTTCTTCCACGTGTAATTCCTCCCCTTCCTAAATAGGCCCAGCATTTCCAGTTTGGAACACATGGTGACTTGACATTATGGCTGGCTGGCAAGGAAAGGAGGGACAAATCCTGAAGAGAGCAAGCATTGTCTTGTGAACCACATGGTCTTAACTGAGGCATCTACGAGTTCTAAGCAAGAGTGGAGTGGTGGGTAGCATATCATCTGTAACAAATAGTATGGGGCAGAGGGTTGTGGAGACTCTACAGTTTAAGTTCCTTGCTTGTCACCCTAGACAACTGCTCCCTAATCTCATAGTCCCATTCCTTCACTTTCAGAAACCTCATATAACCCTGAGACAAGAATAAGGGAAATGGAAAATAGGACACGAACATTAATGTGGTTTTATTTGGAATCATGCTTTAGCCAGATTCCTTGGGGTGCAATAGGGCCAGAGGCTGATTGTGGACTGACCTGGATGGAGCAGGTAGCTGCTTGGGTAAGATGGCTCCCACCTAATAGGATTAATCTGTATAGTAGGCAGCTGTGAGCTGATATAATTTTTCATAATTAATATATGTAAATCTATCTTATCCTTTTAAAGAGTACAAAGTCATATTAAGTGGATATTTTATAAGTGATCCAAACATTCCTATGTTATTATTGTTGCTGCTATTATTGTTGTTATTATCATCATTATCCTAGATTTTTTAACTTTGGGCTGTTTCTGTTTTTTTCTATTTCAAAAAAATAGAAAATTTATGTGCCACTATAAATCCATTTACTTATATTTTGAAGAACTTGCCTTTTTATTTCAGTTGGACTCATTCCCAGACCAGGATTTTGGTGTCAAAGGGTGCACCACTTTTAAAGTTCAATAAAAATTTCCAGATTACCTTTTTAAAAAGATATCATAATTTATAACCTCATCATCAATGTAGGAGAATAAATATTTTCCTAAGCCTTTATCAGTTCTGAACTGTCAATTTTTAAAATTTTCATCTAATTATTGAACAGAAATTAAGAACTTTAATAATTTGCATATTTTCTTAATACTGCTGAGCTTGTAAATCTTTTGCATTTTCTGATATGTGAAATGCCTTTTCTTAGACTGTATATTTTTATTGTGAGTGGATTATCAATTTCAGAGCTCTTTTGCATATTTAGAATAGTTTGTGTATTGTAAATATTTTCTTTCATTTAGCTTTGATTTTTCTTTTGGCATTCATTACCATATATTAGTTTCCCATGGAATCAATATGTCAACATTTAAAGTTTATTTTTATTATTTTGGCTTATCCACTCTTTCTTAAGTACCTCCCAAAACCCAAAGTTAAAACAGTGTCCTAGATTTACTTAAAATTATTATGATTTTTCTTTTTATATATAATTTTTTGAATCACCTATGGTGAAATTCTTATAGCCTAGTACATGAGCATATTTTCCTGGTTAAAGATGAACTTTATAAAAAATAGTAATTAAGTTCTAAGAATGAGGAAATGAGGCTAATTGATCACTTGTCCATAGAGCACAACCTATAATAACAGCTCCTACTTATTGAATCGCTCCATGCAAATGGATTTCCATGACTCCAACATCAGGTACCTCTCATAATTTTAAAACAACTGCATCAAGGAAATCCTTTTATTGATATTTCACACATTAAAATGCTACATCTTAGTTGAACTAATATTGTTAAGATCATATTATTTAAGTATTGAGTAGCAGAAGAGGTGCTTCTCTCCAATTTTGTCTGACATCCCAAAGTTAATATTCTAACTTTACTATTTAAAGTTGACTTCATGTGGTGTAAACCTCAGTGCCATCATCTGTCTTTGTGTGGGCAGGAAGTCACTTGTATTCATCTGTCTCTTTATTATTTTTTTTCTGTATATTTAAATTTTTAAAAAAATTATTTCATATGTGCATGCACACACACATATATTTTATATCATTGTCTACCTCGAGGTTCTCCCACCATCTTGTCTCCTGCAAACCATCATTTTCTCTTGTGCCTGTCCCTCACCTCATCAGTCTCTTTTGATGCTTAAGTACACTTGCTTTATGGTAGCCTCCTGTTTCAGATGCCCCGCGGTGCCAATCTGGTTCAGGTTTCTTCATGGTCCTGGGAAACTGAAAACCACAACTCATTTTAACATGACTGTACTATTAAAGGCTAAAGAAAATAGTCGTTTGCTAGCACATATCTTCCTAATAATAATTCTACTTTTCATTTGAAGCATGGAGAGTGGAATCATCTTGGGTGGCTGAGAGCATCGGGGGCAGCGTTTATCATCACAGAGCTGGGAGCCTGGAGCCGCAATCATAGTCTCAAAGTATCGAACATACAAAGGTCTTTAGAAGAGTTCTAATGTTTTTGGTAGGCAGCATGGAAGGAGGCACAAACCAGCATCTAACCATCTGGATCTTAAGGTTTAATCTCTATTTCCTGAAATTATTAATCATGAAGTTCTGGCAAAAGTCCACATTACTCCATCAAACTTTCACATGGCAACACTTTCCTCTGTTCTTCCTGTGAGTTATGAGCTGTGGGGTAGGTGGCCTTGGTGGAAAGCTCCATCGAACTGTAAGCTGCCATCAGCCTCTGTGGTGCTGTGATTGAAAAGGGCAGGGAACTATCATCATTCATCTGTCCCACTGCAAACGCCCAAACAAATGAATGCACTGAATTTCTTCAGATGGAGCCTGTGGAGCTGCAGTTCTCAGACAAGCTATCCCAAGCATCAGTATCCGGTCCTGCTCAGATGAACTCTGCTGCATCCAAGACTCTGCTTGTTTTGATTCTGAGTAATTAGAAGACAGGCTGAATGTCGTCTTTGGTTTGAAGACTGAACAGAGAACATTCTAAACTCTTCAGATACATTTCTCTGAAATAACTATTCATCTCCAAAGTGTTGGGGGTGCCTGTCCCAAACTCTTTCCAGCACCTGACAGCCGTAAATCTGTTTCTTTTAACTTACTTTGGGTAACATTGGCATAAAACATTACATATAATTTATAGGAATAAGTTCCTATAGATCTCTGCAGATACATGTTAGAGTAACATACCCACCACCAAGGCACTCATGGGCCTCCACCATAGTCCAGAATCTCCACTTTCCTCCTTCTGTTCTGCTATTTTCAGTTTTACGGTTATGTATATAGGGTTTACTTTTGTTTTGGTTTTGTCTACATTTGCTTTGTTTCTCTGTATTCCACCGATGAGGGACCCTATCGGTGTGGTTCTAACACCCAAAAACTTAATTTTTCAACTTCCTGTTGTCTGCGATAAACTCCTATTTCTCTTCGCTTGGTTCCTTCCACCAAAGGCCCATTTCCTAATTAGGGGATAATAAATGGCAACACTTAGAACTGACAAAACCTAAATAAGTGGCAGAACTTCTCAGGATGGATGAAACTACACAATCTTTTTCACTAAAACTTTCTTCTGCTTACAGACAGTCCATTTAATGAGCTTGTACAGTCTCAGCAAGAAAAATGAATTATTTCTTAGAAATAGATTGAGGCAAGTAGTGTCGGTGAGAGACAGGAAGATTGCTCAGATGTCACACAAAGCCAGCTGGAGTTACAGTACAGGATCAGTAGTGCTTGTGTTTCAGTTGTGGGGAAAATCTGGGCACTAGCTAGAGGCTGGGGGTTGGGGGTGTGTGAAAGAATTCACCAGAGACAGAGTGGAGAACAGAAAAGGAACATTTATTGAATTACCCTGTAAAGGAATATGGAAAGATGGCAGATAGATATCCTCTTTGTGCAAAGGATTTGAGGCTCTCTTAGATACTCTGTTTTCTGGGGCTTTCTTACTTGGGGGTGCCAGTTTATACCAGTTACCTGTTGGCATGTCTTGTCTGGGTGCTGGCTTTTGACAAAGAACATGTCCTGTTTCCCTGTTTCTGCATTCCTGGAGCCGGGCTGGTTTTCTGGTCCTGGTGGTCAATCTTACAGCATGGTTCCTTTGCCAATCTGAAATCAGGTAGACAGGGCAGATGCTGTTAACAAGCAAACCACAGGTCCATATCACCCATGCATAGCAGTTGCCACTCAAATGAAGTTTAACAACAACAGGGTTTTATTAACAGGGAAAACAAGAAGTCCTCACAGCCACAAGTGGCCAGTTATCTTACTCTAATCACCATTTAGTCTGAAAGTCCCAAACACATGTCCGTGATCGTGCCCTTTGCCCCTCCAACCTGAGGCACACACTGAAAAATGCAGTCTTTCTCCTGCATCTTGTTTTTGCTTCTTCTCTAGTGTTCTGTGCTGCTCCACTTCTCCAAAGTGCTTCAAACGTTCCACAATTGTTGATGCACAAATCATCTTTCCAAATCCCTGGCCATCTCCAGGTACCAGCTCACTATGTCACCTTGGTGCAGTATCACACTCTCCACAACGGCCACTCTTCTACAGGTTACCATGGTTCCTTGCCACCTCCAGCTCACTCTTTAGGAGGCTTCCCCTGGCAGGCCACATGGGCCTGTTCTCTCAGTCCACCATTCTCCTCTCCTCCCTTTCTTTTCTTTCTCTTTCTTTTTTTTTATCTACACCCTCTCTTTCTGCTTCCCATTTTCTCTAGGTGTTCTTTCAGATTTTGCCCACCAGGGCATTTTGTCGCCTATGCAATTTTCAACTAAGTCACTACCCTCTATCAAACCTTATGATTTCTTTATTCAGGTTTCTTAAACTTGTAGGCTGGACAAGGAGTGGGGTTTAGATTTTAACCTTGTTAAATAATTCCTGGCAGTTCTCAGTCTTTCTTAGTCTCACAGGTAAGAACTTGTGGGCGTGCATGCTGCATGTTTTTGTTGTAATACATCTCTCTAGAGGCCAGGCATAGGAAATAGGTGTGATCAGTATGAGAATGGTCATGTAAACCAAACCAGACCCTGTGGTAGGTTGAAACCATGGCAGGGCACAGCCTCCTGCTACAACTAAAAAGACATACTGGAACCGCCCAACCATCAATCAATCCTCTCTCCATGCAGTGATCATTTAATTCCCATTTAGGAAGAAAGAGAAAATAAGACATCAGATCATGTCCCAGAGTGGTTAAGAAAACAAGGAAATGGTTCATAGGTGATAAGGTGGTGGGAGAACCTCGGGGTAGACAATGATGTAGTATACGTGTGTGTGCACATATGCAATCAATTAAAAAATAAAATTATAAAAAAAAGAAAATGGAGAATTTATGGAAATACATCTTGACCTTGTGTCAGGATGGAAAAGAAATCATCTTGTAACTTTCTGGGTTCTTCAGGGACAGGATAGGTAAACAAAATGACATCAGACTGATTAACAAAAGAAACATCATTTTCATAATATGGAGAAATTTTCATAAGATGGAGAAATTATGGGATTGCAAATTGTAAAGAATAGTGGAAAGAACAGAAATACTTATCCTCCATTGAGAGACAGGCATCCCTTGGCAGACAAATAGGGTTACACCATCCTCACCAACAGAGTACAGATGATGAGATGCCCAGAGAGAAGGCATGTCCTCTGATAAGTGTCTAACTGGACGGTAGTCCCATACCATGCAATTTGAGTTCATAAAAGGAGGTAGCAATGAATGCTTTCCTGGTTAGAAGAATCCCATCTTAGGACATTAGGAAAGAGGAAGGACTTAGGTGAGAACAAAAGCATCTCCCTAGTCTCAAGGGATTTCCTTGTTATGGACAGCTGGGTGTCCAGGGCCAGTTTGAGAATCTTGGTGTGATTTGATTTGGGCACTTTCTCTAGTTGATACCTGAACCATATTTCTCTTCCTGCCTCCTGTAGTATATGCAGGCAATTTTGACCAGTTTAGCATTAAGACAATCAAATGGGTTTCTTTGAGAGCATTTAAATATATTGTATCCATGTACAAATAGACACACAAAAGACCTACTCATTCTGAATACACTTGAGTGATTCTCATTCAAATCAATGGGAGTTGTGAATGCATATCATGAGGACTGAATAAACGCATTTAAAACCCCTTTAACTGATCATTCACACAAACCTTGCTTTTGTATATGTATTATAACACGAGGAAAATTGTTCTTATTCTTTTTCTCTAAATGGAAGCAATATGCGTCAGTGTTCATTCTTTAAATGTCATGATTGTACATTTCCTGCATTCAAAAAATTAATCAGAAATGTAGATGTAGCCAAAGTATGTGCTATTCCGAGCCAAGTATTATGGTGTAGGAAGAGCAAATTCCTGTTGGTATTTGCATGCAGCCGTTGTGGTCCTGACTTTAAAAAAAAAACTGCACTTTGGAAATTGACAATGCATCATCATCGTCCTTATTCCATGCAGGAAACACCCACTGAAAATAATTTTCTTTTTTCTCTGAATTTCCATAGGCAGACCATTTTCACAATCAAGCTACATAGAACCCTTTCATTCATGGAGGGTGGCAACGAGCTGTATCAATGAAACATTCATGACCTCTGCTTTTCTGAGCAGCAGGTGGTGACTTGGAAGCTGGCCGATTTGACCCCTTTCTTTCCTGACAGACCCCAAACAGAACCTGCATCAAGGTGTGTGTGTGTGCTGCACCTGTGTGTTTGTGTCTACGTATTTTAATAGAGAAGTTGGGTATGAAGCCAACTTCAGCTAAGTAGTCTCTAGGTCTACAGTTGGGCTTGGGTTGGAATGAGTGCCTGTGAGTGCTTGGCAGATACGTTTATGGAGGGTTTTCTGCAACACTCCAGGGTAAAAAAGGGGTGTCAGTCTACATATATGTTTAATATGAGAATGCTGTTCTTCAATGACTGGTTTTCTAAGAATACCCTGACATAGTCGAGACAAATGGGTGCTTGTTTGTTTGTGGATTCATGTTGTCTGCGTTCCTGTTTACTAGGAATGATATTGTTAACACTGAATGATGACAGAGCGTGTTGGTTTGATAGTAAACTAAGACTGTTTGGCTAAAGGCAAAAAAAAAAAGAAAGAAAAACTGGAATGGAAAATGTTGTCTAATCCAGATAATATTTTGCATTTTGTTTTAGAGAGAAATCAAAAAAGCATTTCATGTAAAGTGAACAGGGAGATTACCGATAATGCAGCTGATTGTCAATTAAAGTCCATACAAATATAGTTTGAGTCAATCACCTGGTATTGCCACAAAGAGGTTTTTGGTTTATTTATAGTGGAAAAATAGTAGCAGCTCTCATGGACTAGATAGGCTGCATACGTTTGGGGAATCTGGGTATCTTAAATTCTACCTTAGTCCCAACGCATTCAGATATTTCTCTGTTTTCTTGAGGAACATGCTTCATGAGACTGTGACATTTTACAATCACAGAAGTTTCCTAATGTACTTGCATAGAACTTTTTATTCAGATTTGGGAGAAAGAATATTCAGATGTATTATTACACAAGTTAGAATATAGGAAAACATCATTTTAAGAAGAAGGAACCCACCTTAGGTATGTGTAGTATTCAAATTTTCTGATCCTTTTTAAAAGCAGATACAAATTAGTATGAAAGCTATGTAACTTAATTCCCTTTTTATAACCTTAACTATAAGAAATCGTAATGCAACAGGAGATGGCAAGAACATTTTCTGTGCATTATTTAGACAATGCTTCCTAGAGGCAGATTTAGAGATTTAAATGCCTGATTTTTTCGGGATATTTCAATATCTTTTAGTAAATGTGGATTTTTCTAAAATCATACAGTTGCACAGTCATAAAGTTTGTAAGACAAGCATAGTTTAAATACAGGTGAGAATAACTGGAAATTGAGATCTTTTTGGTCTTATTCTAGTACTTGCATTGACTGAGTCAATTTTATGCAGGCTAAACTAAGATTGAGGAAAAGGTGATATATGTTGCCATATGAACTTCAGTCATCTTGAGCAATGGAAAACTCCTGCATTTTTTTATAGTGGTTCTGAGAATTTTCCCCTAGAGCAGGAAATAATCATGAACTTAAAAATGTGGTGGTAACTCTTTTAATTATGATCACGTTGGGCTATGGGAGGCCATAAATCCATCTTTAAAGTCCCTTTCTCCTCTGAGTAGTAGTAAGATGAACTTGCACTTGCAATCTCTCCACGCATTACATTCTGTACTCATGCCTTCCATAAATATTTTTGGAGTACCTACTCTGAACCTGGTATCATTATAGCTACTGAAAAAACAGCAGTAAAAGTATAGAAAGGGATAAATCTATAATACAGCATTAGGAAATGAGAAGAATTATAAACAATAAAGTATGGAAAGGTGTAAAGAATGACAAGGGCTGTAATTTTATGTGTGGTAGTCAGGAAAGACTTCTTCCCTGAGGAGGTGATATTTGAACAAAAATATGAATGGATTGATGAGTGTGAAACATGTGTCCACCTGGAGATTAAAATCCAGAGAGATTTCACCACAAATGCAAACACTTGCAGCATGTGTTTACTTGGTGTGTTACTCTACAAAACACCTGTGTGAACTTGAGGGAGGGGCATGGGAATGAAATCAGGTCAGAGATGTCATGAGGACCTGCTAGATGTGGTAAGGCTTTGGTCTCCTAAGTTTGAGCAAATTGGCTGCTGACTCAGTGTGGTGCAGGCATGTCTGAGTAGAAGCATGGACTCGTTTAGGAGTGTTATGCAGATCTCAGCTGGAAACCATAGTGAACTGGACCAGTGACATAATGGTGGAGTTGGTAAGAAGTAGTTGCTTTAGTTAGTTAGTCAGGGTGGTTAATGGCAGCACTGGTACGAAGTGTTTGGCTTTATTGTTTAATTGGATTGATGAATGCTGGAGTTGGTATTAAGTAGTTGGTTTTGTTGACTAATCAGATTGGTGAATGCCGAGTTGGTAAGAAGTAGTTATTTTCACTGGCTAATTGGGTTGGTGAATGATAGAGTTGGTAAAAAGTAATTGCCTTTCTTGGTTGTTGACTTAATTGAGTATGGCTTGGAAGGAGTGGCATTGAAGAAGTCAAAGGAATAATAGCTGAGTATTTTTAGATACTGTTATTCTTGAGTAAGTACCCTTAATTAGTTAGGTTTTAAATATATAAAATAAAATAACTTGGTCTCTTCTGGAAGTATGTTAAATTTGGTCCACAGTGTTCCCCAGGTGGGTTCTGGTGTTTGGTGGACTACTTTTCTGTGGGTCCTGGCCTTTTTCTTAAATGAATGGTAAACCTTTGGACACCCAAATGGATCTTCATCTTCAGACTGTGCTTATAGGTGTAAAAGCCAGTTCACAAATCAACTTCCTTCATTGCCAACTTTATCATTCATTCTTTATTCTTTAATTAACTCAGTCAAGAAATGTCAACTCATATTGGTAACATATATTTGAGTACCCACTGCATGCTAGTAACCAGGATTGAAACTGGCAAGCCTTTGCCCTTAGGGCACTAACTTCAAATGGAAGGTGACAGAGAATAGATATTTAAAGAGAGAGTTTACCATTTGCTGATCTGTGGAGAAGACCAGTGCTACACAGGGGCTAGTGCGGGAGAGAGATAAGTCGTTGTTGGCGAAGGTCTCCTTGAAAGGTGATAAAACCCAAAAAAGGTAAAGGAACAATGTGTTATGAGGAAGGTGGGGGTAACTTGAAGGAAAGCAATAACAGGCTTAAAATCACAGAGGTAGGAAGGCAAGGGTGCCAACATTGTAGAGCAGCAGGAGATAACAGAGAGTCAGAAGGGCATCTGGGTGGAGAGTATATTATTAAATCTTTACATGAGAAAAGAAGGGATGGAGATTTTGAGTAGGGTAGAGTCATGTTCTGACTCATATCTTATTTTCCCTTTTTCAGTTTTTACATTTATTTTTTTCCTCAGTGTTCATTTTTGTACCATCACTGGTTGCTCCCCTCAGTAAGGTCCCTGTATTTCTCCCACTACCACAGTATCCTTGATCCAGGTCCACAGTCCCTTGTGCTCTTTTTCCCATTTGGATTCTCTCCCTCCCCCTCCTTTCCCCTCTCTTCCTCCTTCCCCCCCTTCCCTGCTGAATGCCTCAGATTTATGCTTCTTTTGTATAGTTTGCAGTTTTGTCTTTTTCTTGACTCATATTTTAATGGATTCACTCTGGTGCTTTGATTGTGAGAATGCCAGGTTGGTGGGGTCAGGGAGAGGCAAATGAAGGAGGACATATGGTGCCACTATTGACAGCACGAGAAGAGTTCTCAACATGCGTTCCAAGGTTTGTTTACTGTCCTCCAGTCAGTCTCTCTCTGGAGTTATCTGACCCAGATGCATGGGAGACATTTGTTATTTTCTCAACACTTTGGGGTATCATGTGTGTTTTAAATAATCCCCCTTTCTCCCTTTGGAAAGGACATGGTAAACCTCCTCTTCATTGCTACTGAGGTTTTGATGTGTGGTTTTATTTTTTTCTTTATTTTCATTCATTCATTTATTTTTACTAAGAGTTACCACTCTAGGTCAGAGAAAATGCTGCTTGCTAAATATGCCAGGAGTATTCTGCACATAGGATCATTGCAACAACCCACAAAGATTCTAAAATCATGGGCCTGAATGCTGATGCTGGTCCTAGGTAGCTGGCAGATGCCGAGTCAGTGAGTGAAACTGGTGTCATTTGCTTGACATCTATGAACATTTCAGTTGAACTGTGGAGAACCCTCAAACTAATGAAAATGCAACTACCATTTGACCCAGCAGTTGTTCTCCTGGGAATTTAGCCAAGGGAGATCTTAATACTTACACGAAGGGACACCTATACTCTAATGTTTACTGCAGCACTATTTATAATTTGAAGGACATGAAAACAACCCAAATGTCCTGAAACAGATGAATGGATGAAAAACCTGTGGTATATATACACAACAGAATATTACTTATCAATTAAAAATGACAAACTTGATGAATTTGAGATAATATGGATGGACCTAGAAGGAATCATATTAGCAGAAACAAATCAGATAGAAAAAGACAGAAACAAAATAGTTTCACTAATAGATGGAATGTAGGAAAAACAAACCAAAGGCTAGGGGTAAAAGTCAAAATAAGCTAACAACCAAACTAAGTACAAAACTGGGTGGGGAGAATGTGTGGGAATAGTCAGGGAGGGGAGGTGGTGGGTGAACCCCAGGGAATACAAAGATGGGAAATATATACATATATAATTTAATAATAAAATAAAATAAAAGGCATCCCATAATAATGTACTTTGCAATAATATACTTACAAATAGAAATCTAAAATAAAAACTATTCAAATATTAAAAGAAAGACAGACAGAAATGAAGGAAGGAAGGAAGGAAGGAAGGAAGGAAGGAAGGAAGGAAGGAAGGAAGGAAGGAAGAAAGAAAGAAAGAACGGAAGAAAGGAAGAATGGAAGGAAGAAAGAAAATTTCAGTTGAAAATTTAAGTACAACAGCTCCCGTCACACTGTCATCCACCTACGGTATGTAATACTATGTGTTTTACAGATAGATTCACATGGAAATATACTTTCTGCTCCCAAATCAGAGCTGGTTAGTTTTCAGAAATTGAAAATGCGAGTGATATCTAATCTTATCACAGCAGCCCCATTTCCCAAGGCTCATTCACTGTGTTCCTGCCTGACTGGCTAAAGGGTTTATGTCAAGCTTTTCTTCCAAAGTTCAGTGAAAGCTAAAAACACAACAGTGGGCAGCTCTTTGCCTTACTCTCAAAGGATTGTTTGCCACAAGTCAAAAGAACAGAAATAGATTCTTAAACAACTTTTGGATGATCATTTTTGCCAGGAAAGCTTAACTGTAGCATCTAGTGTGAAAAGGGTTAGGAACGCGACATGAACTAAAAAATAGTGGGTCTGTCAGGAAGGAGACTCCACCAAAAAATTTCACCCCATTTTCATATCCTTTAGATAATATGAGAAGTACTTAGAAAAGACATTGAAAAATAATATGGATTTACTGTCTGAGGATTCTCTCACTCTTCCAAGGCATTCAAGGTTGTAAATTCACAGTCAGGAACTACTGACAGCTCCATCAGTTTCTCCTGATCTGGTTCTAAGCTCAGGGGTTTAGCAAGTCTTGCCTGCCCCTGATGTGGGGGGAACTCCCACTGTTTGTGTCAGGATCATTGTGGTAGCTGCTTATCAGGAAAACTCTTCTCAGGAGACAGTGAGGAGTGAAATCTAGGGAGAAGCAGAGGGAGATGATGCAGGAATCTCAGGTAACAAAGACTCACTGGATGATAAGAAGAGAACAGATCCAAAGGGGAAAGGGACCCTTATATTTAGGTGACATTCTTGGCATGGGACTACTATTAGGAAACATATAAGCAGTTTTCAATTGTTTCTGGGTTGAGTTTCTTCATTTAGGTCACCTCCCTTTTGTTTTCTCCTGCTATCAATCCTTTATGAGTGTATATATTAAATGATAAAAATGTAAACATTTGGAAAAAAACAAGTGAACAAGAAAAAGGTAAAGCTAATGTTCAACAGTTCGAAGCATAGAGCATGAGGGGGGAATGGGGAAAACCGGGGTGGGGGAAGGACACAGAAAATGAAGGTGATAAGGTGGTGGGAGAACCCTGGGATATGTAATGATGTAAAATAAATAAATTAAAAAATTAAATATTAAAGAAAAAATATATAAACATTTAATGTAAAAGTTCTGATGAATCTAAAGTATATAATGTAGAAAGTTAAATTCTCTCTTAGATTTTATAACTTAATTGTTCAGAGGAAATCCTTACGAATATTTGCATATATGTACACAAGTCATTTTAATCTATAAACATGCTCTATACTCCATGATCTTAAATAAAGTTTCCTCACCATCACACCATGGACATCTTGTTTCTGTTTTCTTATATCCCCGTTGTACTGACTTCTGTGATAACCCAGGATGTAAAATATGTGCTGTAAGTAATTTTTAGCCTAGTAGTTGCTCTTTAAGTTGCTGTTCATTTTGTTTATGTAAGCAATGCTGATGCAAGTGATCTTGTATGTATTTTTCACTTGTATGAGATTTTTGTTATTTAGATTTAATTCGGAAATTGCACATGGCATCATTTAGATACAGGCTTTCATATTCCCACTAGGAAAGCTAATGCTAACTTCAGTCACAACAGAAGAGTTTGCAAGTTTCAATGTCAGAATCAACAGTGGGGACTTAGTAGATGTTGACATGAAAAAGACTGATGTTTCATTGTTCTTTCAATGTATTTAATTCAACACATTTTTATTGTCTATTGATGATTGCACATCTTTTTCAGACTTACCCATGCACCTATCTGGCCATTTTCCTCATCATGTATTTATTATCTATACTACTCTAAGGAAATTTAAACATTTTTATTTAGTTGATCCATTTGTCTCTACATTTATTGCCTTTTTAATAAAGGCTTAGAGGACTTTCCCTGCCCCAAGTTTATGAAAACATCTTGTGGCTGTATATTTGTACACATAACCATAAGCTGTCTAATAACTTATCCCTGTCTGAGCTTTAATTCTAAATTCTAGCACAAACTGGCAATCTCAACAGACTTTTAGTAAGGTTTCTTTTTTTTTGGTATCTAGTTTGCCTTAAATAATGTAAACTTTAAAGCCCCATTTGCCCATTTCTTCTAAACTAACTCTTAAATATCAACCAGCATGGAGAACATACACCTAGCCAGAGCACATCTGTGCTCAGAGGAAAGGGGGGCTGAGACAGGGAGGGGCATTTAAATGCAAGATATGCTTGAAACATGTCCCCTGTCCCAGGCTATAGCCTTTACTGGCCAGGGGAGAAAGGACAGGAGGGAAGGGAGAGAGGGAAGAAGAATGGGGGGGATGGGGGAGGGGAAGAAGGGGAGAAAAAGGAGAGATGAGGAGGGAAGGGGAGGGGAGAGGAAGAGGAGGAGGAGGAGGAAATATCTTGGAGGAAGCACTCTAGAATACAATTTTTTAAAGCTAGAATTTTGATCAAAGAAAGCAAAAGTAGGGAAATAGAGCAAGGATTTCTCTGCCTGCGGCCAGACTCTCCCCTTCTACCAGTGTCAATGGGCTCCTTAATCTTGTGAACATATGTCAGCAGCCTTTCCTGATGGGGTGATGTTCTATAGGGACTGTGATGACAGAGTAGGCCAAGGTCGGGGTTCCCATCATGATGTGTCATGGAGCAGATAGATGATTCTGAGCATCAATTAACAGAGTATGATGGGTGTTAATTGTGAAAAAATGTATGGAGCTGGGAATGTGTTACAAGCAGAATGGGCAGGGAAAGTGGGTAGAAAGGGGCATTTGGGTATTATTTGTGACCTCTGGCTGGGGAAGCCCTCATCTCTTGGGGCACTAGTGTCATTTAACCTGATTTCCCATTAGGTAACCTGGCATATGGCTGCCCCCAGAGCCTATCACTATATGATGCCAAGGTCTTTTTTGCTTAAAACTTACTTTCTTTTATTGGCACAGATCATCATGAAAATGATGAGGAGCAGAAACTATATGTCTCAGCCTATAAAACATTCTTTTTCTGGACAAAACAGGACATAGAAGATGTCCATGCTTGAATATAAAACTCTGGGTGATAGTTGGATGCCTGTCAATTTCTGATTCACTTGGAGAGGTAGTCATACCATTCATTCCAGATTATGAGATGTTTCTATTTTGCAAACAGGTAAAAGAGAATATGTTTACTAACTTGAATAGCGATTTCATTTTACAGAAATGAAAACTAGTTTATTTTAAGAAAGATTTGTGTGTCCGGTAAACCAGAATAGAAATTAGGCAGGAGAAGCTAAGGAAGATAATTGTTCCCAAATATCCTCTCCATCAGCTAATAGGGTTTGCATGCACCATTTATTTCTACCTCAACAACATGCAGATACTGTTGGGAGAGGTTTACTCTAACCAATGTCCTTGAAAGAAATTTCTTGTTCCTCATCAGTTATTATTCTACTGAGTGTGAATACAAAATTCAGAGTCATTCTGAAGTTACAATTGTGGGCAAGCAGCAGGTTAGCCAGCTCTTGCAGTGAACAAAAGTATGTCTGTCTTCTATTTTATTTTCATGCCTTATCCATCAATGGATTTAGCTTGCGATAGAAAACAAGGGGAAGAGGAAAATATTACATAAAGGTAGACTATGTTGGTGTCTAAAATAAGCATTTCCATATTTTTGTAGAAGATTTTTACTATGTTACGTTTTATTTCAGGACTCCTAAACAGAGCCCTTCTTATTAAGGACCTAAGCTAAAAGAAAAGCTTTTCAAATATCCCTAAGCTAAGTTTACATATTTTTGAAGCAGGAGATAAATACAGTGGGGCTAAGTGAGGGGGGAATATATGGAGAGCCATGAGACATGGGAAAATCAGAAATAGTTCTCTCTAGTGCTTGGTAAGAGTTCACTTTAGTGAAAATGCTCATAAAATATTTTTAAATTGTAAGGACTGTTTTTGCATCTTTGAAAAAAAAATCCCTGCCTGTCCCATGTTTTTTTGGGAAAAAATTAAATGAGTATTTTTCTAGAGCAATTTTTATCTCCTAAAGTACTAACATGTCAACATGATTCCTTAGTACATTAGTAACTCTTTAATTTGTGGCCCCAACAGTCTACTAAAGAAGACTTATTAAGCACTGTAGCATCCATTTTACCAAAGATTAAAACAGAGATGTATCTTTACACACACACAGTGTATATACGCACCTGTATCACGGTGCGCTGCTCTGCCTTTGAGTAGTGAACAGCAGGAGTGAGAGAACAGCTTACACATTGTCATTTTGAGACTGGACTGCAGACTCCTAGCCTACCCAGTTGTCATTGTGAAAAAAGAAATGAAATTCAGGACAATTGAAATTACCATTATGGAAAATGTCACTGTCCCACCAGGTGTCTAAATGTTCACCCTGCTCCAGGGTGTTTGTACTGACTCTCTGCCTCTGGAACTGACCTGCCTCATGGCCAGCACCTCACTTCCTCTCCCCACTGGCTGGTAGATGGCTAGGTTGAGCACTCACTGAAATGCAGCACTGCTTGAGCAGCCCACTCTCCTGAGTCATCCCCCATCTGGTTTCCAGACCCATCACTGCAAAATCATACATAGTGTATAAAGACTCCCATGGTAGAGAGAAAAGCACAGCACAACCATTTTCAGGGGCTGGCAAGTCCTAGATCTCAGTCATTTCTTCGCTGTGGAGACTAAAAAGCAAGGAGAGAGTTATACTCTTTTGAAAATTCCATTTTCAGGTGGAAAGAGCTCTCCTTTCCTGTCTCCATATATAAACATTTTTGCCTCCCTCTCCCTACTACTCCCCTCTACACCCTTCCTTCCCTCCCTACCCTTCCCTTCTACCTTCCCTCCCCTCCCCCCCTTTCTCCCCTTCCCCTTCCTCCATTCCTTGCCTTTCAACTTCCTGCCCTTTCCCTCCCTTCCTCTCTTCCTCCCTCTCCTTCCTTCCTTCCTTCCTTCCTTCCTTCCTTCCTTCCTTCCTTCCTTCCTTCCTTCCTTCCT
>PVHY01019331.1:0-27584 GCA_004024945.1 Uropsilus gracilis
TCCTCCTCCTCCTCCTCCTCCTCCTCCTCCTCCATCTTCGTCTTCGTCTTCATCGTCGTCATCATCGTCTTCTTTCGTCTTCTTCGTCGTCTTCGTCGTCATCTTCGTTGTCGTCTTCATCTTCGTCGTCGTTGTCTTTGTCTTCGTCTTGGTTTTTGTCATCTTCGTCTTCTTCCTTCTCTTCTCCTCCTCCTCTTTCTCCTTCTTCTTCAAGGCTATATCTCTCTATGTTGCCTGGGATAGCCCCAAACCCGTGGACTCAAGCGATCCCCAGCCTCAGCCTCCCAGGTAGCTGGAATTATAGGCACGTGCCACCACGTCCGGCTATTTTTAGAGACTTGGTCTTGCTATATTGTCTGGGGTAGTCCTGAACCCACGGACTCAAGAGATTCCTAGTCTCAGCCTCCCAAGACTGGTATTAAAGGTGCATGACACTGTACCTGGTTCTGGGGTTCAAACTTCTGAGTAAGCTTCTGAATACTGTGCAATGTTATCACAGGTGTCTTGACTCCTCTGGTCTAATCTAATCCTCCCTTAATGACCAGTTTGTGATGCTTGGCAGAGTGACACATTACTTTATTGACTGGTTCAGAAAATTTTGAGGAACTTGCACTTGGTTTCCTAGAATGCTCACTCTGGGGTAATCCAAGTCCCTTGGTGATAACTACCTAAGGCTTCTTGTTTGAAACTATGATGGAATCGTCAGCCTAGTCATGAAGCTACAGTCAACACACCTGTCAGCCACAAAAGCTGGCTATATTAGATACCCATTTGGGGATTCAGGTCCCAGTGGGCATACAACAGCAATTAAGGGTCTGATCACAAAGACCCACAAAGAACTCACACAATTTAACAAAAATAAAGCAAATAGTCAAAAAATGGGAGAACTAAAAAGACACTTCTCCAAAATACAAAAAAAGGAAATACAAAAAAAGCTCAACATCACTAATAATCAGGGAAATGCAAATCAAAACAGCAATGGGATACCCTCTCACACAATTAAGAATGGCCCATATTGCAAAAATGGTCAACAACAAATGCTGATGTGGATGTGATGAGAGAAAGGAATACTTTTACACTGCTGGTGGGATGCAAACTGGTAAAACTGTCATCAGAATTGAAGTGTGGGGGGTAAAGTTGGGGGAGGGGTGCATACAAGAATTTAAGATGGTTCATGGGTGATAAGGTGGTGGGAGAACCTTGGTGTAGACAATGATGTGATATATATGTATATATTTATATATGTGCAATTAATTTAAAAATTATATATAAAAAACAACAGTCACACAAAAGACTACAAAAGAAGACTGCCTAATCAAGCCCTTCTCAACTTTCTTATGTAATTCCAACATTGTAATTAAAATGAAATGATTATTTCAAATGATTACATTTTCGCAACCTTTGTTTTGCAACAAGAGTAATTGAACCAATTGGTTTTGATAAGAAATATTGATAATAGAAAAAAAACTACCGTTGAAATATTCTATGCCTCATGGCACCTTGAAAGTTATTTCATCACTTGATGCTAAAATAATAGCAGATTATTCCTCGCTTAAGAGATTTTGATTTTGGCAAGCATCAAAAGTGACTGATCATAGATTTTTCACATGTTGTACATAATAACATACCTCTTATAATTCTTTAATCTCCATTTCTGTGGTTTAATCACATTTTATCATTTCTATTATGTATTAGCATTCTCATCTTTTAGACTTGATTAGACAGTCTAGTGGTTCTATTTTTTCACCCATTTTTCAAAGACAGAGTAGTTGGATTTTATCATTGATTAAATTGTTTCATTTTTAGCTTGCTAAATTTTGCTTTGACCTATATGAACATAATTTACATTTCTGGATTTATTATATTTATCCTACTTTACATCATTTTTTTGGTTGGTATATATACATTTTACTTTGCATCCATCCCAATCTAAGTAGGTTGAGCATGGTTTCTAGGAACTATAGAAGAAGGAACCCTTGGCATTATCTTCACAGGAGTTTTAATAGTGAACAGGGAAAAATCCACCTTCAGGGAAATAGCCACTGGAGTTCACCCTCAAGTTCCCTCCACGCAGGATTTTTTATTCCCATCCTCCTAGGTGGGAATAAGTGTCTGTCCACATATGCATAGCACATTTATTGGGTCCAGGTGTGTACAATCACCAGAAGGGCACCATAATTCAAGTGCTGATCCTTATGATCAGGCTAATGGTGGAAGGATATACAAAATGCTGATAATTATTTTTACCCTCCACATTTTAGAAACGGAGTGCCCATATTTTTATTTATTTTTAATCAAAGTAAGGCTTATGAGTTTGGCCTTTAATATCTAATAAAGTTTGTAATTATAAATTTGCTTTTCTTGACACTAAGGAAATTATTATTCTAACACACTTTTCTAAGTTCATATTTATTTTCAGAGTAGTTTGGGGTCTACAAATATCAAAGCAGGTTATACAAGAATTTCCTTTTTCCTCATGGTTATTACAGATGGCAAGATTTGATTCTTTGATATAACTGAATAATAGCCAAGAGTATATATACATTTTTCTGTTTTTTGACATACATTTATTTTATATTTAAGATAAACTTATCTTAAATTTGCATTTATCTTATTTTTTGAGGTAACATTTTTGTCAATACTGTAATTGGTAGAATTACAAGATCACACCCTCCAGGTGTATGTTACCACAGTATAACCACCAAGTCAGCCAGACTCCTCCATGATATTCCATTATATTACTTCCCCATTTTTCTTTTCTTCCTCTTCCTTTCCTTTAGTATCCTCAATTCTATTGTCAGATTACCAGGGTTTTGTTTTGGAGCTTTGTTTTGTTTTTATATATTCCCCATATAAGCAAACTATCCAATATTTATATTCTCTTTCAGACTAATTTGGGTTAGTGTTACCCCATGTATTAAGCACTTCTTAATTCAATCATCTCTCTTTGAGCACTTTCTTTCCATCCTTTGGCTATTGTAAATTGTGCCATAATGAGCAGAGGAATGCTTATACATACACTGATTCCATGTGTGTGTTTGCCATCTGCATGTTGTCTATAACGTATTTAGCTCTTCAGACCATTTCTATTTGAATCATTTATATAATTGATTAATTGCATTAGTTCTTTGTACATCTTGGATATGAGCTCCTTGGAGAAAGGAAAGTCTCATCAATAAATGATGTATAATTCGGCAACCACATCAAAAAGAATAATACTAGATTATTGTGTCATTCCATACACAAAAGTAAACTCAAAATGGATAAAATAGGGCTCTAACATCTAAAACCAAAGACTGATATTCAAGATCTCCAAAATATATCCTTATCATTTCTAAAATATTCCCTCTGTTCTAGGTTTTCTACTTACTGGCGTAGAAATACTCATCGAACTCTGATGCTCCTCTGAATTTTTGAGATGCCTCTTTTGATGTCTCCTCTTTCATTTCTATTTATTTGACTTTTCCCCCTCTCCCATTCCCCTTTTTTGTGAGTCAACTTGAGTTTCAAATAATTGATCTTAAGGAAGTTCATGGAAAACTCAAAACTTACAACCATATGGTCAAAAGTTAGAATAGCTCTGGTCTCCCCTAATGGGAAGTTGGTTTTTGAAGTTGGGACAATTCTATATGTTCTGTTTCTCAGATATCATGTTCCTCAGATATCATTTGAAGTGGGGACAGTACTATACGTACTGTTCCTCAGATATCAAGCCACATTTATTGAAGATGATGTTAGAAAACTTGACATAACTGTCTGGAGAAATTTACCCATCAGTGAGTCATTTCTAAAACTGCTACCTTGGCTAGAGTACTGATATTTTGTTTGTTTGTTTAGTGACCTCCGAATTTTCTTCCTTTTCTATGTTAATTTCTTCTTTAGTTGACTTAAGTTTTTGTTTTCTAATTTATTCACTTATTTTGGTGGATTCCAGAGAAAGGATGATTTTTTTTTGTAAATATTTTGAGATTCTTCATGTCTGAAATTGATACTATTTAAATATAATTTTCAATTTAGTTAATATTGATCTCCAGATTGGAAATCATTTTCCTTCTCAGTTCTGAAGGGCTCATCCCACTGACTTCTTGCAATGATATTTTAGTTAATGGTTTGGGGTTTTGGTGTTTTGAAACTGTGGACTATATTTCATCAAATATAGAGGTCATAGGTGAACCTTCAACCTTAGAATTACACGTGCACTATATCTAGGAGTTTATTTTTTGAAGATTTCTACTCTTAGTTTTTGTTTTCTCATTTTGGATCTACTGTTAAATATTGATCACTCAGTATTGCCGTGTGACTTCTTCTTACTTAGAATTTTATCGTTTTCAAACTTTATTTATATGTTTATTTTTATTATATAAATAATTTATGTATATATGTATTTCATATCATTGCAATCCCCTGGGGTCACCCACCACCTCCCCTCCATGGTTTCTCTTGCTGGTCCCCCCTCCCCATTGTGTACTTTTGTTTGATTTTCCATATATTAGTGAAACCATTTGGTTTCTTTTTCCTTCTGATTTGTTTATGCCAATAAGATTTCTTCTAGGTACATCCATGTTACCACAAAAATCATCAACTTTTTCATTTTTAGCTGATGCATAACATTCCATTGCATGCATATACCACAACTTTTTCATCCACTCATCTGTTTTGGGGCATTTGGGTTGTTTCCGTGACCTTGCAAATATAAATAGTCCTGCAATAAACATTCGAGCACAGGTGCCCCTTTGTACCCACATTGAAGTCTCCTTTGGGTAGATTCCCAGAAGAGCAATTACTGGGTCAAATGGTAGTTCAATATTTGAGGGTCCTCCACACTGATTTTTTTGCCCAAGTTTTCTTCTATGTGTGTTATGGTTTCGGGTCTGACACTAAGTCTTTTATCCATTTTGAATTGGTTTTTGTGCCTGGTGTGAGGGAATTGTCTTGGTCCATATTTTTTTTACATGTCTTAGTCCAATTTTCCCAGCACCATTTATTGGAACTATCTTTGTTCCAATGTAAGTTTTTCACTCCTTTGTCAGAGATTAGTTGACTATATATGTGTGGTTTTATTTCCGGACTCAATTTTGTTCCATTGGTCTGATTGTCTATTGTTGTGACAGTACCATGCTTTTTTAATTATTATGACTTTATAGTATAACTTGAAGTCTGGAATAGTTAAGCCTCCATTCTCTCTCTCTTTTTTTTGGGGGGGGGGTAGGAGACTTTTTGATATTTGATGTCTTTTGTTATTCAATATGAATTTCTGTAATTCCTGTTCTATCTCTTTAAAGAATGTCATTGGAATTTTTATAGGGATTGTATTGAATCTGTAGCTTGCTTTTGGAAGGATGGCCATTTTGATGATGTTAATTCTTTCAATCCATGAGCAGGGGATGTCTTTCCATTTCCTTATGTCTTCTTCTATCTCTTTTGGCGGTGTTTTAAAGTTGTTTTGTATAGTTCTTTCACCTTTTTGATAGATTTATTCCCAGGTATTTAATTGTTTTTGGTGTGACAGAAAATGGGGCAGTTTTTTAAATTTCTTCTGTTTGACTTTTTGTGTATAGGAACACTACTGACTTCTGTGTGTTGATTTTGTAACCAGCTACCTTGCTGAACTGGATTATTGTTTTGAGAAGTTTTTCTGTAGATTTTTTGTGGTTCTCTAACAAAGAATCATATTGTCTGCATATAGTGATAGCTTCCATTCCTCTTTTACTATCTGTATCCCTTTTATGTCTTTCTCTTGCCTCATTGCCCTGGCTAGAACTTCCAGTACAATGTTGAAAGTAGTGAAGAGAGTGGGCCTCCTTGCCTGGTTCCAAATCTTAATTGGAATGATTTCAGTTTTTCATTATTTAAGATGATGTTTGCTGTAGGTTTCTCATAGATGGCTTTTAATATGTTGAGATATGTCCTTTTGATCCCCAATTTTTTCAAGGGCTTTTATTATAAAAGGGTGCTGGTCTTTGTCAAATGCTTTCTCTTCATCTATTGATATGATCACATGGTTTTTGTTTTTCTTCCTGTTGATGTGGTGGATTATATTAATTGATTTCCAGATGTTGAACCATCCTTGTGCCCCTTGAATAAATCCCACTTGGTCATGGTGAATAATGATTTTTATGCATCATTGGATTCAATTTGCCAGGATTTTATCTAAAATTTTTGAGTTATGTTCATTAGAGAAATTGGTCTATAGTTTCTTGGTGCTGTCCTTATTTGGTTTTCGTATGAGTGTGATGTTTTTGCTTCATATAATGTGTTTGGCAGTTTTCCTTCTTTCTTGATTTTTTGGAAGAGTTTTAGTAGTATAGGTGTTATTTCCTCTTTGAATGTCTGGTAGAATTCATTTATAAAGCTATCTGGTCCTGGGCTCTTGTTTTTAGGGAGAGTTTTTATGACTGCTTCAATTTCTCTGCTTGTGATTAGATTATTAACATTCTCTATTATTTATTTGCTCAATTTTGGGTAGTTGTATTTTTCAAAGAATCTGTCCATCTCATCCAAGCTGCTATATTTGTTTCCATATAGATGTTCATAGTAGTCTCTGATTATCCTTTGGATTTGTGATTCTATATATTTGAATCTTTTCTCTTCTTTGTGAGCTTTGCAAGGGGTTTATCAATTTTTTTTAATTTATTTTTGAAGAACCAGTTATTAGTTTTGTTAATCTGTTCAATGATTCTTTTGGTTTCTAGGTTATTTATTTCTTCTTTTATATTTATCATTTCTTGTCTTTTGCTGGGTTTTGGCTTTTCCTGTGACTCTTTTTCTAATTTTTCAAGTTGGGTGATAAGTTTTTCTTTGGATAGTTTCTTGGTTTTTGATGTGGCCCTGTATTGCTATGAATCCTCCTTTTAGATATGCTCTTGCTGAATCCCAGACATTTTGGAATGTTGTGTCTTCTTTGCCATTTGTTTTGAAGTAGGTTTTATTTCTTTGATTACCCATTCTTCACTCTTAGTAGTACATTGTTCAGTCTCCATGTTTTGAATACTCTTCTTGCTTTCTCTTCCTTGTTAATTTCAGTTTTGATGCCTTTATGATCTGAGTGAAAAGTTGGTATAATTTTCATTTTTGTGTATTTATTCAAGTTTGCCTTGTGTCCTAATATATGGTCAACTTTAGAGAAGGATCCATGTGCATTTGAAAAGAAGGTATATTCCTTTCCTTGGTGGTGCGGTTTCCTATAGATATCTATTAGGTCCATTTTGTCTAAGTCTTCCTTTAAAGCTTTTGTGTCATTTTTTAGTTTCTGTTTTGTTGATCTGTCTCTTGGTGAAAGTGGGGTGTTAACCATCTTTATCCTTTGTCACTTTTTTTTTTTTTTTTGAAATCTGCTTTGTCCGCTATGAGAATGGCTACACCTGCCTTTTATTTTTTGGGGAGAGGGCTGTTTGCTTGTAGGATTGTTTTCTATCCTTTTACCATCAATCTATGCTTTTATTTAGGGCTTAAATGTGTTTCCTGGAGTCAGCAGAATGTTGGGTTCAACCTTTTGATCCAATCTGCAACTCCTTGTCTTTTGATTGATGAGTTTAGACCATTGACATTTACAGTGATTATTGATGTTTGAGGTTCTAATGTTGGTTTTCTGGCAGACATTTTGAGGTTCCTTTGGTTTCTTATTATGTTCATTCTATTATTCTTCTGAGGGCTTTGGCCTTTGAGAATTCTTGCAAGATTTCTTGGAGTAGGGGGTTGGTGTTAGCAAATTTCTGGATACTTTGTCTGAGAATTCTAATTTTTCTGTCATAAAAGAAGGACAGGTTTGCAGGGTAGAGTATTCTTGGCTGACTCTTTTAGTCTTGGAATTTTTTGAAGATGTAGCTCCATTCTCTCCTTGCTTAGAGTGTCTCTTCAGAGAAATCTGAGGTCAGCCTAATGGGTTTTCCTTTGTAGGTTATCTATTTCTTCTCTCTGGTCATTCTCATATTTTTTCTTTATTGTGGGCTCCTGGAAGCTTTATGATGATGTGTCTGGCTGTAGTTTTTTTGTTTGTTTGTTTGTTTCCCATTAAAGTATTTTGGTGTCCTTTTTGCTTCTTGTATGTCTATTTTCATTTTGTTCTTCAAGTTTGGGAAATTCTCTTCCATTACTGCATTAAAAAGTCTTTCATTTCCATGTCTTTCTCTTCTCCTTCTGGGACTCTAATTACTCTTATATTTCCTTTCTTTAATGAATCTGATAGATCTCTGATTTTTTCTTCTGTCTTACTTTGTTTTTTTTTCTCTTTTTTTCTTTCGTTGTTCTATTTCTGTATCCTCTAGTGTGCTGATTTGTTCTTTGATGTCTTCTTGTCTGCTTTCATGACTTTCCCTTGCATTTTTGAGCTCTTTATTGTTCCTTTATAGACTGTATCCCTTTCAGTTTCTTATTTAGTGTTTCAATCTCATTCTTCAGTTTGACAATGATAATGTTCATTTTGCTGCATTTTTTTTTTTCTATTTCTCCTATAATCTGGTTGAGTGCTTTTATCAGGTTGTGTATGAATTCTTTTTCTGACTTATAGGTCATTTCTTAGATGTCTTCCTTGTTAGTTTCTGGAGCTTGTTTATCCTGTGGTGATGAATTGTTTCCCTTTGGGCTTACTTGAGTATTTGTATTTTCCTTTCTTCCTGTGTTTTCTCTTTGGACTTGCTCTATGTATTGAGCAACTGCTTCTCTGGTATTGGTTGGCATGTTGTCATCTCCTAGAATGTGATTAGTTCTGCTTTTGTGTCTGGATTATTTCTTGTTTCTGTTGCCTAAATGGAAGGATAAGTCTTTCCTTTGTCTGTGCTGGTTCCACACAGCAGAACCTGCCCTTCTGGGCTGTGGGGTCTGCCCTGTCATCTTGCAGATTCTCTTTGCAATCTGTGTCTCTTTGAGCCTCTGGACTGTTAAAGGAGTCTTTGCAGGAGACTCTAAATAGCTAAAGTCTTTTGAAATAGAAAACCAAATTCCAAGTTCCTGCCTGCAGTCAGGTTATGGATTCTTCTGTCTTGTGTCTGAGTTGTTATGGTGGTTAGATTTTGGGTTTTCTTTTCCTGTACTTGAATTACTTTGATAACATTTGACACAGACATTTTGTGTGTGTGTGTGTGTGTGTGTGTGTGCTATCAGTGGTTATCAACATGTGATTTTGTTATTTATATTTGCCCTATCTCCTCCATTTTTCATCTTGTGTGTCTCTGTGTATTGTTGATTATTTGCTTAGAGTCTTTATCAGTACTAGCACTGCGCCTGTAGTGCTGGTGCCGAAATACCCTAGTGGTCCAATGTGGTATCCTCAGAGGGGTGTGGTTGTCCAGTTCGATGGTGCTGAGGGTGGAGGCAGAGAACACCTCCTCTTTTCAAACTTTAAAGCTAACCATGGATAGAAGCATCTGGAAGGGGAAGAGGAAGAAATGGAGAAGGGAAGTGGAGAAAACAGGTTGGCGGACTATTGTGGAACACTGTGTGTGCTTTGGTGAAAAACAGTGACCGCACATGAGGAGGGAGTTTATATCATGAAAATAAAACAGGAATGTAAATTAATGGTGTTTCACTGAAAAATCTATATGTATTTTTAAAAATACATGTTTGTTTTTTATATTGTTGTAAACTCCAGGGATCTCTCACCATGTCACCCCTGCACCATCATCTTAAAAATTGAAAAGTCATTCATTTATGAAATGCTTTACTTACTTTCTTTTTTTTGTTTGTTTTTGTTTTTGTTTTTTTGAGACTAGGTCTCGCTATTTTTGCCTGTGTAATTGCAGGCTCACGTTGCCAGGGTACCATGCATTCAAGCAATCCCCAGCTTCAGCCTCCCAGGTAGCTGGGGTTACAGGCATGCACCACCACGCCCAGCAATTTTTTGGAACTAGGTCTTGCTGTGTTGCCCTGAGCAGGACTTGAACCACGATCCCTAGCCTCAGCCGCTTCATAGGCTGAAGCTTACAGGCACAAGCCACCATGCCTGGTTTCTTTCATCATTTTGTTTTCTCCTTTGTATGTAACTGGAAATACTGAGTTGTTTCTTTGCCATTATTTTTTTATTTGTTTTATTTTGTTTGGGGACATTGGCTACATGTCACATATTGTGATATGGGTATAATAATTAAAATGTATCAATCATTATTAGAAAGACCACAATATCTTTGGCTGGATCCCAAGTATTGGTTATATCATGCATAATAACTGAATATCAGTTAGGATTTTAAATGTTATCCTGTTTATGTTACCTTACTCTATATTTCTTGTCCTTCTAATTTTGAAAATAAAGTTTCTTTAGATTTTTTTCTAGAACTTTTACTTTAATTGTGAGACTTGTAATTTTTACATTAAAAAAGTTGACTGAACTACTTCTAAAACTAATACCCATGTAAACTAGTATTTATTGATTTGTGCTTACTCAAAAATAAAGGAATGAAGTCATATTAAATTTCCCAATGTCTTTTTTTAATCTGTGAATTTTTATTGGCATAATCTGATACTAAAGTGATAACTTTCTGTTTTTTTATGATTAACTGAAAATTCTTATGCATCTAGTATTTTACAAGCAAATGTGTCACTGGTTGTAAAGAAAGTTTCAATCCTATTTTGGGCTTATTTTTAATTTCTGTGTAAACTAAATGGAATCCATAATAATTTGTTTCCAAAATTATGGTTTGTTTCTTAAGAGTATTTACCTTTTCGCTCATAGCTCTTATGCTCTTATTTATATTCATTCCCCCATCTATTAACCATCATCTTCTGTATACACTTTGTCTTCCAAGTTAGTTAAAACATTCTTCAGATGATCCCCCTTATTGCTTTGATGTTATTAGAATCGTGCAGTGCTAAACTATGTTTGATGTCTGCTAAGTGACCCAGATGTCTAAAAGAAATTCAAGTACAAAATAACTTTGCTATCACATTCTCTGTATGATTCCTTCTCTGTGCTTGATGTTACTACCTTGTTTTGCTGAGAACTGTGTGCTGAGCAAAAAAAGTGTGATAATTTAACTAACTTTCTAGCTCTCAGCAATTATGGATGCCAGGTCACATTTTTGGTATAAGGAAAATTATTAGCAAATAAATGCAGAATCCACGGAGAATTTTAGAATGGTCACATTGCTACTTCTTTTAAAGTTATACCACTTAATTACATTATCCATTACTTAGTGATAGAACTGCTAGGAAACAAAATCAGGGGCTGTCTGAAACCCCCAAACCTTCCTGCTCTAGATAAGTTTTGCCACCCTCCACCTAAGGCAAGGCATATTTTTAATATATAAAATCACCAACAGAAAAGAACTTCAATAGAACTAGTGTATCATAGTAAAAGGCAAAGAAAAGATCATAGTTTCCAATTCCAGTAGTTTCCAATATTACCCATCCCTTTATACATAAATGCCCAGCCAAACAGTGTTGGTCCAAAATGGGAACAATGTGGCCCAAAAACTTGCCATTGGCCTAGGGCGCCTTCTTGAGTATCCCATAAGAAAGAGACTGAAGGGGCAAGCAAGTCTGGGAGGAACAGAACAAGATCAAAAAAACAAGGCAGGATAAAAGCTGCCCCTGTCAATTTCCTACAGGTGTCACACCCATGTCTCTTCCAAATGTCTCTGGCCATGTTCCCCAGGTCCCTGATACAAGAACAAGGTGAAGAATCAAGAATAGCTTCTTCATCACATGTCTTTCTGCTCCACACACCTTTTGCTATCCTACCTCTTCATTCTTTTCCAAGTCCTTTCAGCTTCCCATTGCCAGCTCCAACTTCCTTAAGTGGAGCAGGAAAATTGAAACCTCTCCTTTTTATACGGATTGCATTTTTTTCATAACCAAGGCTAGTAGAATATACTTTGAGGATGAGCCATTCCCAGTGGGGCTATTTAACTTCAGGCTCAGATTTAAATTCTTAGTACAATTAAAGCAAAACATCTGTTAGATTATCATTTCCTTAAAAAGCATGAACTAATTAGTTAACTTTAAAAATATTTATGTACCAGTATAAGAAAACAAAGTATAGATGTGAGTAATCTGTTTAAAAAGGAGTTGGGTTATTATTTTCGTAAAGGCCTACAAATATCTATCTATCTATCTATCTATCTATCTATATATATATATATATATATATATATATATATATATTTTCAACTTTTAGAAGAAAATGCTTATTACCAATTTAAATTATCTATGTAGTCATAGATAATGAATAGTACTACTGTTTAAACAATATGACTGCCCATTGCTGTAATCTAGAAAGCATGCATGGATAGTTGTTATCTGAAAGATGCAGTAAGACATTTTTCCAGTTGCAATAAAAATTCCATTGAATGTGGTATATGAAAAAAAAAAAACTAGTCAATAATTTCCAGGGGCAATCCAAAAAGTCTCTAAAACTCAACTTTTCAGTATGTGCAACTGTACCCAATGAAAAGGGAACGATTCATGGGTTCCTATGGGAAAAGTTGTTGACATTTATCTTTTAATTAAATTTTAGAATTATTTGGAGGTTTGTCAGACTTCATTAGAAACCCAATCAAGCATTGATAGAGGATGGAAGTCATAGGTAATATTTTGAATTCACTAAATGAATACATTAACATAAAAAGACATTTTCTAACATGTAAGTTAATGTAGATGATTAACACACCTCCATCCTTTATTTCAAAATGCACACAATTAAAATTTAGGAACACTATAGAGATATAAAAGTGATTTCTGAAAGCTAACAGTCCATCTTCAATCATATTCCAATTTATTCAGATTCTTTTTCAATCAGCATCACATTCCATATCAGCCAAATCAAGGTAATAATACAAATTTGTAGTCTGATGTATGTTTATATGAATCACACATATACACCTATGTAAACATTTACCTTTCTAGATCCATCTTTACCAGCTCATTATTATAGTTATTTCCAATCACTTTCATCACTCCATATGTTCTTTTTAATCTATAACTGAGCCAGCATTTGTCACATGGGAAAAGGATAATATCTCAGGAAGGGATATGACTAAGAAAGTGGGAGGGGAAGAATCCCTTAAAACTTTTGGAGTTTTAGAGGCATAAACACAGAGTAACGTTGACCTCCTGGTAGACTGCATTTAGGATGAGGGAGAACAAAAATGCCTCTAATATATTTGACCAACACCCTTGACTACCCTGTAAAAAATTCACAATTTTCAAGGTTTTGGGTAAAGACACTATGAGAGCTGTGGATCCTTCATAAGTCCTTCAAAGGGATCCTTAAACATGGCTACCTTGGCCAAACTCTGTGGAGATTCAGGGCTAAATTTATGAAAATGGAGCACAAAGGAAATCTGGACTTCTGTCTTGCTCTTCCTAAGAAACATATTAACTCAGGCTGCCTAAATAAAATACCACAGACTGTGACTTCAACAGCAGACATTTCTTCTTTCAGAGTCCAGACTCCGGAAAGGCAAGATCCCTGTACCAACATGACTGGTATCTGGCTTGCACCTTCTCATTGTGTTCTTGCTTGGTACAAAGAGAAAGAGAGCGAGTCGCTGGTATTTCTTCTAATGAGATAGGTGATGTCATTATGAGATGCCTGCCCCCATAACCTGACCTGAATCTAATTATCTATCAATGTCCCTATCTCCACAGAACAACTTTGGTGATTTGGGTTTCCATGTTTGAATTTGGGTAGGAAGGAGGCACATTTTATCCCTAGACAGAACAGAGTCCCTGGAAAATAAATGATGACAACAAATATTTATAGAGTCTTAGAGAGCTTCTCAAAATTTCCTTTAACATTGTGTGGCTTAGAAAAAACAAAACGAAACCCTTGGGTTCTGAAAACAGAGCTGTGATTTCGGAAGGGAAGGAAGTAGAACAGGAATAAGTTAGTGGGTGGCAATTGGTTTGGGATGGATGATGGTTAGACATTTGGTGATGATGGGCTTGGACTAATGTATTTAGCTGCTGGGATGGGAAACTGGTCACCTGTAAACCTATACATTATAAGAGAATTTTAACCTCAATAAAAAGAAAAAAAAAAAGACACGCTACATGGTTTATGAGTAACAGAGTGAATTTTATGTGTGTAACAGTGATGTCCTAGATCAACATATGAGAAATTTCACAATTGACCTGTGTGGATCCAAATAAAATATCTGAAAAGGGGAAGATGGAGTCAATAGCTATGTCAACAGATGCCAAAATGAAAACTGACATTTAATGAATCCCAGTAGGAATGTGATGTAATATTGGGAAAAGGGAGAGTTAGGAACGGAAATAACTGAAATGAAGTCTCTGTCAAATCTCATGAATGAATGTTTGAATTTAGGTTAAATTTCAAATAAACCAGCAAGCAAAACAGGACCAAAATTCCTGCATTTCTGAGTTAGGGAACTGTTTCAATTAAAACTTTCATTAAGAGTTGTTAATCAGATACTATTTTAAACCAGTCCTAACTGTCACTGCCTCCAATATATTAGCCTTCTATTTTTGAAATATTTTCCTTTCCTCGAACTGTCCCATCAATCCCTTTATCAGTTACAAACAAAAAAGACCATGCTGCGTTTATAGTCAATGTATTTTTAAACCCTCTTCAAAGAGGGAGTGGTTATATGTGCTTCCAAGGCAGTTTTCCTCCCTCCTTTTATTATACCAGTATCATTTTCTTTATTGAACAGTTCATAGAGGAGTTCTATTGTAACAGCCACTCCTATTTGTCAGTTAGTGCTATCAAAGGAGTTGTAGGGGGAGTGTAATTACCAAATAGTTCTAGCCTGGTGAAGTGGATAATGAGAAGTGCAGTGAACATGGATTTGGAGTGTGTGTGTGTGTGTGTGTGTGTGTGTGTGCGTGTATGTGATGTGCACTTGTTCGTATGTAAATGCTCTTGTAAATTTGCAAATCAGAATTTCAACTCTTTTTTATAATTCCTATGCTTCACAAATGAGTGTATGCTTTTAGCAGTGCTGAAGAGACAAGTTTGGATTTTAGCCAAGGAGGGAAAGGGTTCCTGTCTGAACCAGTGTTGAAGCCTTTCAAAAAAAGTTCAAGGCAGACATTGAATTATTTAGGCATTAGGCTTTTTATTTTTTAAACCAGAAATAGAGTATTTTACCACATCAATAAGGCATTTCATTGCAAATTTTTGCATCCTACCCCTCATTTCAAATCCTAAATGTAGGGCTCAGTCCTGTATTTCACATGTTCTTTTTGGGTAAAATAATTTCCCGTTGTCTCTTATCACTTCATAAAAAAGAAATAAAGGCAAGATTGCACAGAATATTGCTTAACTGAATGGCATCCATGACATGAGTTACATTGTCTGGATTCTGTTTAGGTTCTAAATGTCTAATTAGCTAATTAAAATATTCCCTATTTCAAAAAGATTTGAATGAATTTACTTGCACTAGCTTACCTTGTTGAAAATGGCTGCTAGATTCTTAAATTGATTATCATAGTTAAGCTTTATCACATGTAGGAAGGTGAGGTTATTGAAGATAACCCATCTCAATATAGATAAGATAGCCCATCTCAACATTTCCCAACTCATAGGTACAGATTAGATACAGATTCGATTTTACAGAGAATACCATTACTATTTAGGAAAACTTAAACTGGGTAGAGTATTCTGTACCATCTACACCCTCAAGATCTATCCTTCTCAAAAACAGTTTCTTACAGTCATGTTGATTTGGTGCTTGTACTCAAAGATCTTATCTCTTAAGGAGCATATCTTGGTAGTTGAGTTTTCTTGAGCTTAAGGTTCTTTCCTACAGTTGGGTAAACTGCTGTGATTTGATGATTGGAAATCTTGAAAAGTCACAATAGGACTGACATACTCTTGTCAGTACTAAAAAGTCCACTAACCCATGATATCCAGATAATGTTCTCTTTTGTCCGTTAAAGATAATCCATGAGGTTCAGACATACATTTCTTTATCCATATTTAAAATGTTTGAAAAACTCCCCTTCAGTGTACCTTATGTCTATAAATATATACACAATTTTTTGTTTGGTGGCAAGTATAGAGGCAGGGTCAAGGGAAATTTGGAAAATAAAAAAACACAGTGCAAATGCAGGAAGAAATGATCAACAGTGTCAACGCAGCAGAAAAGACTTTGTTTTGCAAAGATAGATAAACTAAGGGTTCCTGAAAGTGAACTGAATCCCACTCTGAATTGCCTGTCTCCAGGGAGATGAAACTTTGCTGGGTTCTGCTAATTGTAATTAAATTACAATAAAACATAATGAAGTAAATAGTCAAACTGAAGTAGCACAAGCTGTGACAAAGACTATAGCAAACATGGTTAAGTTTGAGTTGACACTTTGTGCTGAACATAATTTTAAGTTCTTCCTGAGGATGAACTCAATAATATCTCACATCAACTCTTTTGTTGGGCAACATCCTTATCTTGAATTCATCAATGGCATAACTAAGGCAGAGAAAGCTTGTCTAAAGTTACTTAACCAGTAAGGAAGGTCTTGAATCCAGTCAATAATTCCAGAGCTCCCCAGCTCTAACCTATACAATATAGAAGTTGTGTCTTCTAGGTGATGTTAACCTGTTTTTGGAAGAACCTGAGGTAAGCTACAGTCTCATGGTTGAACAGGATCTGGTGGGCACACTGCTAGACTCTAGATACCACTCTGGATGAAATCTTTTCAACCAAATACAGTTCAACAATCTTGACTGAGTAGTAAATCCAGCTCAATCAGAACTATTGTGAAAAACCTTTGTTTTGAAAATGGAGATAAGCTCTGTTTTTCTTACTGTATTTTGGAAGGGAAAAGGGATTTTCTGATATATTATATATATTATATGGTTTATATAGTTTATATATTTATATATATATATTACATATTATATATAATATATCAGAAAATCCTTTTTCTCTTGCTATATGTATACTATATAGTATACATCCATCTATCTATATATCTATATCTATATCTATATCTATATAAAATCTGCTCACTGAGAAAGTAAGCAGACTCCAGGACTCTGACTCAGCAAAACCCTTGAGGTGGTCACTGACTATTCACCTGTCCTCTAGTCGCTCACACCTGTCCTCTAGTTGCCTCTAGAGGCAGCACTTTCACCTTCGGTTTCACCTAATCTGCAAAGTGACCTGAATAGAGGTTCTTTTTCGTTTTGAGGGATTCTGCATCTACCTTGCAATTTCTGATTCTTTTTCATGACTTGCATGAAGGCAGGTTGATGTGCCCTTCTCACAATGGATGTTGTCCCTCTTCCTGCCGCAGAGTCCACCAGATGTTCTGCTATAGATGGAGTCCTGTCTTGTCAATCAAAATGGCAATGATATGATAAGGTGACGAGGTGGTTTTTCAAGCACCTCAGATCCTCTTGACTCCCTCGATTGTCTCTCAGTTTCTGCCTACTCTCAAATCTTGTCCTTCAGGCTACTCTCCAATGTGTGGGTTCCTGCGTCCCTCTTATTTTATTGAAGCCGCGTGTTTTTATACTCTATTTAGGATTTCATGCAATTTCTTGACATTTTCTTCTGTATTCTGCATTAGATTATTTTCAATATTATGTATTTTCATTGTAGTTTTTTCTACAATGTTTTCTCTTTTTTGTATTTCAAAGAGTTTTATGTGGGTACTCTACTAATTCTAACACAAAATCTATTGTTATTTACTAACAACCATGGAACTAGATTACCTTCAAGTTCATTATTTTTTTCAATTTTTTTTTTCAAAAAAAGGACCTTTTGTTTCTATCTACAACTGGGTGTGTGTCTGTGTACATAATTACCACCCTAATTTCAGGTTCCAAATGGACCTGTTAACAGCTGAAATTCTGTATACTTTAGGTTAAGCTGATCCATCTGATTATTGTCTTGCACTTGTGTGGAACCTTGAACAAATGCAGAATATAAAATATACGTTCAGTGTGTGCTATTGCCATTAGGATTTTCACCTGCATCTTCAAACAGATCCTATTTATTCCCCTGGGGTAAAAGAGTTAGTGAGGTCTTTTTCTTCTTTAATCTGTATAATCAGAACCTGGGTATTGTATCTTCTCCATGGATGTGGAGTCCGATGCATGGTTGTGCATTACATGTGTAAATGTGTACACCTGGGCTTAGGAGAGCAGGGATAAAAGAGTGCAAAGATAGAGCACACAATGGGAGAGAACATGAGAGAACACCAGAGGCAGAGCGCTCATAGAGTGAAGATTTTGGGGTGGGCTGGGGGTATGGAAGACTGCCCTGCCCTGCCCTGCCTGGTGTGTCTGTGTAATTGTTGAACCAATAAGGAGCCTTTGTAGATTGGTGAGTCTGGTGTTGCCCCTACAAGGATGATGAAGAATTACATTATAGTCATCTTGCTAAACTTAATGAGAACTGAGTGGAGTAAGACCTACTGGACATGCATACATGTATACATGTGCATATATCTAACACTATATGGACATATATGCAAACACACGTGTGTGCACAATATGCATGTGTATGCACATGCATATATTCAGTGTTAGATATACACACATATGTGCGTATATATACATATATATGTATATACACTTTTACTTTTGTTTTAAAGGGGCATCCCATTCCTCCATATAAATAACAATTGAATCAGCTCAAGCCCCAGTGGACAGACACACACACGAAGTCAGGCATAGGGATATTTTTCTGCTCAGTTTCCAGAGATGCATTGAGACTATTGCCTAGTGCTTAAGTGTCAAAGGTGTTAGAAAGTGACATAGTTTGATAAGCTTAGTTATTTTTCTTTTTGAGAGTTTGCCTGTTTATGGATAAGACTGCACTTAAATCATTTTGATCAATCATACTAGAGGACAGACTCATTTATCTTTCTGAACTGTTCATAGAAATTGTAAAATTATTATCACATAAACAAGTAGGCGATCATAGATACAGAGACAAAAATATAAGAAAAACTTTGTAGAGAGGAATATTTTTTCTGGATCTGGTGAATTTGATGGTGTTTGTCACATTTTTACAAATTTTTCTGTATTTTCCTGTCCTAAATAAATAACCACTAAGGCATCTAACACTGTACACATGTATACATATGCACATATACACACATACATGCATGTAAATATATATGCACACACAAACATGTATATAGGCACCTTAAAATTGCAAGTATATATCTAACACTGTATATATACATTCATATGTATGCATGCATGAAAACACATGTATGCATAGATATATGTATAAATGTGTATATGTCTCACACTGCATATAGATATGTGCAACACGCACATGTACCATATGTAAACAGATGTGTACATCTGTGCATACGTGTTCATGCATGCATGCATGCATACTTGTACTTTTTTTTTAAGGAGGCTTCTATTTCTCCACATAAATGACAATTAAATAAGTTCAGGCCACAACAAAAGCTGAATATATTCTTGTACCCACCATAGGTTCAAATCAAATTTAATAAATTAGCAATATGTTAAGGTTTAAAAAATGCACAAAAGACATTTTTATTTCAAAGTGATTTTATCAAAGGGCAATGGATAAGACTGATGAGCAATTGTATTTGTATATTTATTTGTATATTCTAAACTAACAGGAAACACATTTTCTAATCATTATTTATGTTGATATTTCCTTCTCACTGCAAAACCTGAATGCCAATAATTTAATTGAAAGGATCAGCTGTAGGTACCTGACTGATGGGGAAACAGATGAAGCATTATCCAGAACAAGCAAAACAATATATTGAGCACAAAAGGGATTTATCAGATGAGTTCCAAGCAAGGTAAAATAAGGTGCCTTGCTTCAAGTCAAAAAAGATAATTTTGTCTCCTCTTGTCTTATTTTTAAATAGCATTGCTTTATGTGGTGAATCAGATAATGTTGTGCCTATTATAGCTTTTACTTTTATCAGGTCATTAGAATAAAACAAAAGCCTCAAGCAGCAAAGATTCTATTTTCATGCAAATCTTGCTAGTAATAAAAGATGAGCAAAGAGAAATTAAGGAAAATATCTGTAAGGAGTTGCTTCTAAATTAAATAGCTTTTAAACAATTCTCATCTACTCTGAAATTCCTTTTGCATTTGCTTTTAATTGTTCCAAAAAAGGAATTTTCTGAATATACGTGGGTGCTGTTCCTTTCAGCTGCTCTCTCTCTAGGTCTTATTTCATATTTGGAGTGAAAGAAATATATTAAAATTGCAAACAAATTTGATTTTTAATTAGGATGTTGGCAATTAGCACACTCATTTATATCTCATTTCCTGTCTTCACTGGTTTGAAGTTGTGTATGTCTTCAAATTACCTAAGTCAAAAATTGCATTCTTTCCCACCCTTTATATGACCATCTCTCACATAATTACATTAGTGCAGTGGAATAATTTTCACTATAATTGAAAAGAAATCTTCATCACTTCACACAAGGCTCAATTTGTAGTTGTGAAGATCACTGAATAAACCATTACTACAGGCTTGCTCTTATGTGCTTCATTGGCAAAAATGAATATTTTCTTCCAGTCTTATTTGCCAGATTAGTAGATAAACTTGTTCACCCTCATCTCCTATTATGAAAACGCTGAGGTACAGCAATTTGGTGGTTTAAGTTAGAGATACCAAAACTATATTGAAAATAGAAGTGCAGTCTTATGAAGAAATATCTTTTTCTGTCCTCACCAAATAGTTTAGAAGTATCAGTAATGCAGGTACCCACTGAGAGATACAATGAGAGATACTGAGAGATCTCACTGAGAGATACAATGACTTCCGGGGATCCAGACTACTGGATTATTAGTCCCATTTCACAGAGAGCAGAGAACTCCATGTCTTTCCACAGAACATCAAAACGAACTTGGAACATCCTGGTGCCAGAAGAGAAAAATATTGTAAGATTGGGGGAGCCAGAGTAGAGCCAAAGAAGAAAAAATCACTTTGTGAATAGACCCACAGCCATGTTCTGACAATTTTGGCAACCTATTATGGTGGGAAATGTAAGCAAACAATTGAAATCTCTGAAAGCCCCAGTGATCCTCCAAAAAGAAGAGTTCAAATGAAGTGTACAAAGTAAAACACATATATTGTTGGGCTATCCCCAACCTCTACTCTCATGGAGTATCCTCTATTGTTCATCCACTAAGGTGGCTGTTTTGTGTTTTCCTCTTTTCTGTTCCTACTGAGTTAGTTGTTTGGACACATTTCAAGATGTCTTATAGGAAGCTTGCCCGGACAACTGTCTTGTTGGCTGTTTTCTTCCAAGGAGTTCTGCTTCCCAAATCAGATTTTATATTAAGTAGAGATGATGAAATGAAACTCAATTTGAGATATAACCATGCACCATGCACCCTAGTATTCAAGAAGAACTCCAATCACTACCCCACAATCATAAGATAATAGATAAAAAATCCCCAGAACTAACTTCACCTTTTTCACAGCATCATTTACAAAGAAATCTTTTAGATGCATTATAGGATCTGACTTTGCAACATTCTGGAAAAAGAATAGCAGTGATAGTCTAATTACCCCTATCTATAGCTATGTAAAATAATCAAAGAGCTTAAACACTTACGCTCAGGAGGTTATGTATCTCAGGAACTAGAGCAGAGATTTAAGTTCAGATACATTGATTCTGACAACTTGCATCCACTTCACAAATGCAAAACATTAAGTGATTTTCTAACAATTTTTTTTAACCAGTGAGAGATTTGGTATTAAAAAACATCCCAGGATTCTTCAGTCCTTTAAGAAATGATCATCATGATCCCTGACACTAACTGGGTGCTAAATGATTGAGTTTTGACCTAATTTATCTTTTTGTTTGCCTCTACTAACCTATCCCATGTGGAACAGATTACACAGATAGAGATATCTCTTGCAGGCCCATAGCAGACTGTATATCTTGAAGGGGTTTGTGCCCTAGGATGGCTGGCATGAAGGTCAAACATTCTCTGATGCCAGTGGGAACAATAATTTGACCAGCCTGGGAATGAAACAGTGATGCCAGCCTCATACCCTCACTGGATCAATTTTATTTTAAAAGCTAAGCCACATTTTGGGTTGGCTAGGGGTGATCTCTCTTCACCAAGATGTGTGCTTTTGTTGTACAGGGGAACATCTCTGAAGCTTGGGATGGAGACAAAAATAGATATAAAATTCTACTCCACTTCTTTTTCCATAAGTTCAAAGAAAATACCATTTTGAAACAAGGAAATACATCCTGACTATTGCACTGCCTGAAAGGCAATGTTATCCCCAACCATCTCTACTGTCTCCCCTGCCTCCCCCAGCCCCTACCACTGCTTATAGAGAACAGCTTCCACTTCTCTCCTACCTCGAAGCTCCCTATGGAAATCCCTCCTTCCAAGGCTGGCTCTACCTTGGAATCATAAGGTTAATAGACTTCTGGAAAAGCTAGTGTTAGAATTCCCCAATACAATTTACAAGAGAACATATGTGGGAACTAGATGATACTGAGTTGAAAACAAGCACTCCAGTATGGATGTTTGGAGGCCCCTAGAAATTTTCTTCTAGGTTTACATTAATCAGTCCCAAGTTTCTCTTCTAGAGAAACACTGATCCTCCTTGAATACTTTAGTCAGGATGTGATTTTTTTTTCTTCTGCTAAGTTTGGCTGAAAATATTTTATATAGTTTCTCATAAAAATATTCATGAGAAGAAAGGTATGGGTATCTTTCTCTCTGAGACTCTGGGAGCACAGAAATCTTGTTCATCTCCAGTGCTCCACTGATATTCCTTCATTGAGATAAAAGAACATTCCATTATATTTTAGTTATCTAACAATTTTGTGGGTTTTTTCATTTTCCCCAGTAGATAAAACAGACTTAGTAGATTTAGTAAGGCATGGGCCTATAAACCATATTTCAAGAACTATCATAAAATCCCTTTCAACCTATTTGGAAAATAAATAACCTAGTATTTGGAGAATAAACAGCCAACTATTTAAGAAATATTCTTATTCAAAAATGATTCCTTCACTGAAGAATCCAGACAACATAAGATGCCCATAGAACTGGATTATTTGCAGAGAGGATAATTAAGAATTCAGTGGATGAATGCCCACACATGCACAGTTTCCTTATCAATGAAATGAGGGTGGAATATTCAATACCATCCAAGGTCACTGCATGAGATTCAAAACCTTATGACTTAATAACAACACCACTATTATTCTTATGTGCTACATTTAGTAATAGGATATTGCCTTATCCCTGCATACCATCTATGAAGTAAGTTCTTTTTACTAGTCACTGTATCTCTCATACTCATCCGCTACATATTATTATCTCAGTTTTACGAGGTGGCTAAGGGAAAGGCAACTTCAGGGCTTTATTTCGGAGTTCACAGAACACTGCCAACACTTTCAAACCAGGATGTAAGTCAACCCAATGACACACTTTCTGCTATCCTAGATTCTGCCTCTAGGGGGAGTCAGATCATCCTCTCGTGCATCCATCTATCTATCTATCTATCTATCTATCTATCTATCTATCTATCTATCTATCTATCTATCTATCTATCTATCTATCTATCTATCTATCTATCTATCTATCTATCTATCTATCTATCTATCTATCTATCTATCTATCTATCTATCTATCTACCTACCTATCGCTATATATATAGCAAATGTATATGTGTGTATATATATATATAAAATAATAATAATAAAAATATATTTTTAAAGACTAGATCTTGCTATGTTGCCTGGGGTAGTCCTGAACCCACGGACTCAAGTGATTACCAGTCTCAGTCTCCCAGGTACCTGGGATTACAGGTGCCCACCACCACACCTGGTTGCTTTTTTCAAGATCAGATCTCACTATGTTACCTGGGGTAGTTTTGAACCCTTAAACTCAAGAGATTCTTGAGGCTTCTTGCCTCCCAGTGCTTGCACTACAGGCGCACACCACCACGCCCAGCTAACAGGGTTTCTTTTGTGATTTTCCTCTCATTGTTTGCCCACGAAGATGATCTGGTGAAGATCGATGAAGGGTTTCATCTGCCTGGCACCACTCTGGGAGACCGTCCTTCAGTCCACCTTTGGTCTGAGCTCTGTGTTAATTTTTCTGTTCTCCTGCTGCTTTCAGCTTTGCCATTTCTTATCAGTAGCGACAACTAGGACAATGCTATGTGACAGTCACTAGCCACATGGATTGGTTAGCCACTAGCCACTAAGCTATGGTGGTCCAAATGGATGCATCGTGTTTCCAAAGACAGCACAAAAAATAGCCACGATGGACTAGAGATTTCTCCTTCACGCTTTTTTTCTGAAACATATTTGAAATAGGGAGTTACAGGAAAGATAGCTTCACCATGTTTTTAAGATGACAAGAAAAGTGTTAAATTACAGATGAAGTGAGCATCTCAGGTCTAATCAAGAGACCTGAAAGGAAGTTGACCATCCCTAGGAAAAAGGAGGCAGGTTGATGCTGAGCTTGGAATTATCTTTTTGGTTTAGATCTGCCAGGAGTTTAAAAAAGGAGCCACAGGTTGATGCTGAGCTTGGAATTATCTTTTTGGGTTAGATCTGCCAGGAGCTTAAAAAAAGGAGCCAACCTTTTAGAGTGTAACAGTTTATCCCAACAAGACACTCAGGGAGAATTCCATAACACGTATCCTTTACACCAGAAGATGGAGTGTTTCTCATCTTTTGTTCAGGGTAAGCTCCCGGTGATTGAAATGCCTCATTCTTCCCTCTTGAACTTGGATCTCTGAACTTGAAGAGAAACTGGAACAAGTACAGCAGCATGTCTGGGCTCTGGGGCATCTTGTAGGATGCCATGAACTGCTGGTGGAGCAGCAGATCTCCTCAGACCAGCCTGGGGACCTGGGGGGACAGCACTTCCATGGGGTCAAAGGGGGCCATGACCTTGTCAGGGAGCTCCTCTATGGGCAGGGAGTCCCTGGGAGTGCAAGGTGCCCTGCACGAAGGGCACTGGTGCTTTTCGGAATTCTCTTTCCCTCTTCACTCCATATCGTACTGAAAGGCTGAAAGGCAGACAGGGGATGCATTCTTTTTTTTTTTTTTTTTGTGACTAGGCCTCACTATGTTTGGTTGTGGGACCACAGGCTCACATTGCCCGGGGTACCACAGACTCAAACAATCCCCAGCCTCAGCCTCTCAGGTAGCTGGGATTACAGGTGCGCACCACCATGCCTGGCTATTTTTTTAGAATTAGGTCTCGCTGTTGTCCTGGGTGGGATTGGAACTGCGATCCCTGGTCCCCACCGCAGCTTCCTAGGCTGCCACTTACAGGCCCATGCCACTGTGCCCAGCTATCAGGGGAGGCATTCTATGAGAGTCAGGCATTTGGAAATTTTTTAAATTTTTTTTATTTTAATTTATACATATATATATTTCACATCAATCACTTTATTGAGGTCCCTGGGGGTCCCCCACCACCTCCCCTGCCTGGCCACTCCAGCTAGTCCCCTCGCGCAGTTGTGTACCTTCATTTGGTTGTCCATATATTAGTGAAACCATTTGGTATCTGTTTTTTTCCTTCTGACTTGTTTCTGCCAGTATGATTTCTTCTAGGAACATCCATGTTACCAGAAAATCATCAAATTTGTCATTTTTTATTGATGCGTAATATTCCATTGTGTATATAGACCACATCTTTTTCATCCAGTCTTCTTTTGGGGGGCATTTGGGTAGTTTCCAAGTTCTTGCAATTATAAATAGTGCTGCAATAAACATCCGAGCACAGGTGTCCCTTTGTACCCAAATCGAAGTCTCTTTTGGGTAGATTCCCAAGAGAGCATTTGCTGGGTCAAATGGCAGTTCCATTTTCACTAACTTGAGGGTCCTCCACACTGCTTTCCATAGTGGTTGGACCAGTTTACAATCCCACCAGCAGTGTAAAAGTGTTCCTTTCTCTCCACATCCACGCCAGCACTTGTCGTTGTCTGGTTTTTGGATGTGGGCCATTCTTATTGGTGTAAGATGGTATCTCATTGTGGTTTTGATTTGCATTTCCCTTACTGTTAATGATGTTGAACATTTTTTTCATGTGCCTAATGGCCATTTGGACTTCCTCATTGGAAAAGTTTATTTTTAGATGCTCTCCCCATTTTTTAACTGGGTTCTTTGCTCTGTTTTTGCTAAGTTGTGTGAGTTCTTTGTGTATCTTTGTTATCAGACCCTTGTCACTTAAATGGAGGGCGAAAAAATTTTCCCACTCAGTTTGGGTTCTTTTTGTTTTTTCTTTTGTCTCTTTTGCATTACAGAAGCTTTTTAGTTTGATGTTAGTCCCAGCTGTTTATGTTTTCCTTCATTTTTTGCCATCTACGGATGTGGCAAAAAAGGATTTCTGAATTGTAACTCATGAAGGGTTTTGCCCAGGTTTTCCTCTATGTATTTTATGGTTTCAGGTCTTAAGTCTAAGTCTTTTATCCATTTTGAATTAGTTTTTGTACATGGTGTGAGGGAGGTGTCTTGGTTCATTTTTTTTGCATGTCTTGTTCCAGTTTTCCCAACACCATTTATTGAAGAGGCTGCCTTTGTTCCTCCTTTGTCAAAGATTAATTGTTTTCACTCCTTTGTCAAAGATTAATTGACTATATATGTGTGACTTTATATCAGGGGATTCAGTTCTGTTCCATTGATCTGATTGTCTGTTTTTATACCAGTACCAGGCTGTTTTAATTACTATGGCTTTGTAGGATAGTTTGAAGTCTGGAATAGTAATTCCTCCATTCTCTCTTTTCCTGGTCAGGAAGTTTTTAGATAACCGAGGTCTTTTGTTATTCCATATGAATCTCTGTAATTTTTGTTCTATATCTTTGAAGAATGTTGTTGGAATCTTTATAGGGATTGCATTGAATTTGTAGATTGCTTTTGGTAGGATGGCCATTTTGATGATGTTAATTCTTCCAATTCATGAGCAGGGAATGTTTTTCCATTTCCTTCTATCTCCTTTAGCAGAGTTTTGAAGTTTTCCTTATATAGATCTTTCACGTGTCTTGTTAGGTATTACCCCTAGGTATTTTATTTTTTTTGGTGCAATGGTAAAGGGTTTTTTTTTTTAAATTTCTTCTTCTGTTTGACTTTTTGTGTAAAGGAAAGCTTCTGTCTTCTTTGTGTTGATTTTGTAACCAGCTACTTTGCCGAACTGGTTTATTGTTTCAAGAAGTTTTTCTGTGAATTTTTTTGGGTTCTCCACATATAGAATCATGTCAGCTGCATATAATGAGAGCTTCAATTCTTCTTTCCCTATCTGCACTCCTTTTATGTCTTTCTCTTGTCTTATTGTCCTTGCTAGAACTTCCAGTGCAATGTTGAAAAGTAGTGGAGAGAGCGGGCATCCTTGATGGTTCCGGATCTTAATTGGGATGATTTAAGTTTTTCTCCATTTAAGATGATGTTTGCTGTAGGTTTGTCATAGATGGCTTTTATTATGTTGAGATATGTTCCTTTTATCCCCAAATTTTCAAGAACTTTTATCATAAATGGGTGTTGAGTTTTATCAAATGCTTTCTCTGCATCTATTGATATGACCATATGTTTTTTGGTTTTCTCCTTATTGATGTGGTGGATTATGTTAATTGATTTTCGAATATTGAACCATCCCTGTGCTCCTGGGATAAATCCCACTTGGTCATGGTGAATAATGCTTTTTATACATCATTGGATTCGGTTTGCCAAGATAATGTTT
>PVHY01019332.1:0-27589 GCA_004024945.1 Uropsilus gracilis
TCTTCCCCACTTGGTCTCAGAGAAATCCTCCCTGACACTTCAAAGGACTTCAGCAGACTAAACTCTGTGATTCTCACTCTGGCTATCCTCGAATCAGCTGGGGAGCTTTGAAAAAGGAGCCCTAGTCTGCCCCACCTAATCAGAATTGCTAGACAGGCCCAATTTCCACATGGGGAAAACACCCCCCAGGCGATGCTAACATGCAGCCTGGTTAGAGAGAGCCTCACACTGTCCGAGAAGCTCTGATGGTGAAGGTGGAGAGGTGGGCTGCTTGCTCATCTTTAGAAGTCCACCACCAGCCCAACTCGGGGACCTATGAGACACTCACTTGACATACGCTAAATGGGTGAAAGACCCACCCTTGGTCCGGCAGGCTTGGTACTGACTGATAGCCCCGTGTTCCACGCATCTCCCAGTCACCAAGTCCGGACAGGGCTGTGCTTTCTGCAGGCCTCCCTCAAGTGCAGCTCTCAGACCCTGCTGAAATACTCCTTCCTTGAGGAAGCTGTCCATCGGTCTTGGCCCCCAGGCCCCGGCCCCCCAGCCTCGGGCCCTTCCCCTTGGTCCTGCTCTGCACCAGTCAGCTGCATCTCCCCACCCCCCAGATGGGCAGAGATCATGCTCTTTCCATCCCAACCCCAGGGGTGCAGAGCTGGCACACACAGTGCAGCGCAGTAAATTAAATTGGGTGATTTCATTTTTGACTCTTTCTGGAGACTTTGGCTCAGACCCGGATGACTCTAGAAAGCCCTAAATTTGAGGGTCCATGAATTGGTATATTTAACAATAACCTCCCCCCCACTTTGCAGCAACTGTGAACTCTCAGGGATGATGACTGTAAGGAGCCAGTCTCCAAGATTGGGGGTGGGGAAGTCTGTGCAGAGGGCACACGGATGCCCATAAGCAGCACTGTTCACACCTTTCTCCAGAATAAATGGAGGGTAACTGTGTCCCTGCCAAAGACAGGTGGGAGTCCTCAGTTCCAGTGCCTCCCAATGCAGCCTTCTTCGGGAAGATAGTGTTCGCAGACATACCAAGTGAAGTGAAATCTTACCGGGTAAGGGTGGGTCCTAATCCAGTATCTGGTGTCCTCAGAAAAATACAGTGTAGACATAGGGCTACTCAGGGTAGGGAGAAGGTGCCCGTGAGGAGACCACGCTGAGACGGCAATGTTTGGGCTGAGAGAGGCAGGAACATCCTTTCTTAGAGTCTCCAGAAGGAACCAATCTTGCAAACCTTTCAGTTTTGGACTTTCAGCCCTGAGTCTTGTCCCCCCGAATCCAGACTTGGATTTAGCAAGCTCCTATTGGAGCCCCATCTGGTGCCATGAAAGGTACTTCTGGTCACAAAGGACCTCTTATTTCCCTTGCTTTGCAGATGGCCATTCAGGGAGGTGAGAAACTTGCTCAAGGTCACAGAGCCAGGAAATCCGGGCCTCTTATTTCGGTTCCAAGAATCTTCCCATGAACACAGTCATTCGATGCTTTGAAAATGCTTAATGGCTCACTTATTGTGAAACTCCAGCAAATTGGAAGTTTAATGCCAGGGTTGTTTAGCAACACCCCTGTCCCCACAGTGTCCCCGGGACACCATTGCCTTCCCCTCCACTTGCTTAAGTTCACCTCCATGTCAAGTAGCTTTCAATTTGTTCATAGCTTCAGATAATCCTCCACACCCTCCAGCCTGGGCCCAGCTGCTGGGAAGGCTCTGTGCTTCTGTATGGTGGAGTGGGGGAAGCAGAGTGGATCTTGAAAGTAGCGGCAAACTACGAAGGAACTTGTTTCCAAGAGACCCAAGGCGAAGGCTCAAGAAGTGGGGACACCTGGCTGGCAGCAGAGGGTTCGGAAATGCAGCATGCCCAGCTAAGTTTGCATTTCTGATAGGCACTGGATAATCTTTTTAGTATTGCATGGGACATACTAACAGAAAAATTCTAACTGGGAATCCTGTATTTTTATTCACTGAATCCGATGACCCTGGGAAGAAGCTGTGCTAGGAAAACCAAAGGAGCAAAGCTTCAAGAGCACATGCCCGATTGGAAGACTACCTCCCCACAAGTCCAGGAAGCCGGTAAATCCACAGAGCGGTGGTCTTGTGCCACAGAGGTATGCAGGGGGAGGTGAGAGGGACTAGGTCTGTGTGTTCCGAGGGTCCAGGCCAACAGGGAGGGGCAGACTCACTTTCAGACACTGGGCTGCAGTGACCTGCAAAGCCCTTCAACACCTGGAATCCCAGACTATTAAGAGGAAGGGACAGACAAGGAGAGGGCAAAACTCCAGGTGCCCTTAGCCACCTTGGTGCTCGAGGGTTTGGCAGATCCAGTGCTGCTGGATTGATCTAAAACCAGGTTCCAAGGGAGAGCCAGGTAGCCCGTGGTGGCTCCCTGTAGCATGTGGCACTGGGACCCTCTCAGCGCCACTGGAGCAAGCTGGGATTCCTGGGAGGCCCTTGCTGGGAGAGAACCCGGTTGTGGTAAGGACGAAATTTTCAAACACCATAGCCCTGGCTGGAATGGTGACATCTCTTGTCTCTGAGGAACAGCAGGCTAAGGCACATATGCAGGGTGGCCCCCCCCATCCCTAGGAGGAGGCCCGCTCTGCCTGACTGTGCCCAGAAGCCCTTGAGCCACTCACACTGACTCCGCCCTCCCCACCACCACAGAAACTCACCACCAAGTCAGGCAAGAGAAGCAAACTGTTTATTTACAGCTTGGTCTGTACATTAGAGTTCCCTGGAAGAGCCTGCCTGAGAGCCTGCTCTTTTTTGGCCAGAAGCAGGCTGGAGATGAAGACCTTGGGACCCCGGGACGCAGCCTGAGGGCTTTACCCCATACTCTCCCCACCCTGAGGCCTGGAGGCGGAGGCCTCACCCCAACCCCAAATCTGAGTCTGCTTCCAGACGGAGGTTCCTGGGCCAAAAACTTCAAGTGGAATCCCACGGAGAGCTGAAGCCGTCAAATGAACCCTTGGACGCAAGGCCACATGGAGCTTATTCCACCTGGGCAAGGAGACCCAGTCAAAGCGTGGGGAGAGCTGGGGCAGAGAGAGCCAGCGGGCTATAAGCAAGTCCTGGGGACGCGCGGTCCAACGGTGTCCTGACATCAGAGGGGATTTAATGGCACCCAGGTCTGAGCACCTTCGGCAGTTGTTTAAGGGCAGGCGGGATGGCAATTCTGCCCACTTGGGCTCTGTCCTAGTCACGAGGTGCCAGGAGCCCTGAACCAAGGCCTGGTGTCAAGCCCTAGGCACCACAGTCAGCTTCTCCCGGGGTCTGGGGGTGCGCCTCCAGAGCTGCTGCAGACCCGTGTCCCTGCTGGACCAGTGCCCCAGGTGGGACAGGTGCACGCTTCTACGAATATTGACACCAACACAAGAAGAGGCTGGGGAGAAATTGCTCTACACAAAGTCACACTTTCTCTGGTGTGCAAGGTTCTAAGCCAGCTGCAGGCCGGACAAGGGACGAAGCGGGTCCCAGCTGCCCAGACTGGTCACTACAATGAAAACTGCTGAACCGAGTGGCCAAGTCTGCTCAGCTGGGTGAGTGAAGGGCAGCAGAGCCTGGCCCTGTGGGCCAACAGCCGGGAGCCCCGCCGGGGAGCAGACCTGGCATGATGGAGGGACGTGGACACACAGTGGGGAGCTATGCACACATTTACAGGGCTCGGGAAGCCCAGGGTAAACTGAGGGGTGTAGAAAAGGGGGCAGTGGTAACGTGGAAAATCCTGTACAGTGGTGACAGGGAAGAAGGAAAAGGCACAAGGACGACGACCCCAAACCATGCAGACAAAGACACAGCCTGTGCAGCACAGCAAAGCGGAGGGTCCCAGCGGGAAGCGCTGTCCCCCAGGGGCAACAGCACTCGGATCCAGCTGGGTATGTGTGTGTGTGGGGGAGGGGCTGGGACACCATCCCCAGCACCCCCACCCCATGGCTCCAGGGCAGACATCCCTACTTACAGTCACAATGGAAAGAGAAGGAACCTGGGAGGTCGGAGCACCAACATTGTGTGGCATCGTGCTTCGCCAGGGTCTAAACAAAGCTTTTTAGAAAGCAGCCTGTTTTCCCAGGTAGGCAGCAGCAAATATGGCTGAAGGGCCTCGGAGCTGTCCTGCCATGCAGGGAGGGCAGGAGCACAGCCTCACCTCTCCTGCTCCCTGCCCCTTCAGGCGCGCACTCGAAGCAGGATGTCGGACTCAGAGGATCCTAAGGCATGAAGGGAAGGAACTTGCTCAGGTCACTCGGGAGAGCATGGTCCCTCTCTCTAGCTGCAGGCCCCTCAGCAGCTTACCAGCTTGAAGCATCACCCAGAGCGGCTGCTCTAGCCTCAGAGGAGAAAGACTGTGGAGGATGCCAGCATGGATAGCCTAAATAGGCCTACTCTTCCATCTAAACTCACCTCAACCCTTTAGAAAGTCACTAGAGGTCTATCTGCCCCCAGTCATTTCCTTAGTACACTATTCACCCCAAAACCTCCCCCGTGGCAACCAGGCTTCGAACTTACTAATGCATTATGTACTCATGCCCAGAACACAAAAAGAAGGTTTAACATGTCCCCACACCAGGTCCCACTGACCCCATTTGTTGGTGGTTAAGTCCCTCATTGGGACAAAAGAACCTGCACCACACCCTCCGGGCCACCAGGACCCGACCGGCCAGGACTCAGACTCCTGGGAGTGGGAGATACTGGAGATGCTGGGACAACCCTCACCTACCCAGCCTGAAAGTGGATCAAAGGCAAACCCCACAAAACCAGGCTCCTCCCGCTGAGCTGTGCCAAGTAGGTAGCAACTGTTCTCAGGCTGTGTTCTGGGGAACCGCCTAGCTCGTCAGCCCCTAACACAAGCCACCCACTTCCTAACACAAGCCACCCACTGGCTCCACGGCCCCAGGCAGAGGCCTGCCCACTCCAGTTTGCTGGCCTCCCCTACCTCCACCCCCCCAACCCCCGCCGGTGTTAGAGCTGGATCCACTGGCTTGTGAGGGATCTAGCTTCCTGTCCAGGGATCTGCTAACTTCTCACCATCTGACATCAAAACAGGAAAAGTCACTCACATGCCAGTAGAACAGTCATTTCTATCTCACCCATTTCCTTTGCCTCTAGCCAGCAACCCTCTAGGACCTGGTTCGACTTGGACAGCACATTAGCCTCCCCTGGGAGCTCCTTGCACACTGAGCCGCCTGGGCCAGCCCCACATGAGCAAATGGGACCGGCGGCCCAGCCTTGGGCCAGCAGCCTTGGCTAAATCTCTCCAGGTGAATCCAATGCGCAGCCCAAGTCAAGAACCCCGGCTGTGGTTTCATGTGCTTTGGGAGATTCCGAGCTTTGTATTCTTAACAGATGGGAAATGACATCAAGATAAAGGAATTTTTCCCCGAAAATTCTCAACCTACAAATTTAAAACAAAACAACGTAGGTCTAACTCTGACCAATTCAAAATTGAAAATTTTTTTTCTAGAACCTTCTTCTAACTTTCCAGAGTGGGGCTTGTCTAATTCAGTTGGGGCTTCCTGTTCTATGTAAATAAAATGAGCTACGTAAATAAAATAAGTAAAATTAACAAAGCCTGGTTTCTGACTGAACGCAGGGATGGTCCACATAAAATGTGAGCCTGCTGCCTCCACATGCCTGCTGCCTGAAAAGCAGCTCTAAACTTCAGTTTCTGCTACTTTTTACTTGGTAGATTTGCTAAGTTTAGCAAAATAAAAGAAATCCTCCCACAGAGCACCCAGGTAAATTACCACCACCTGGGGAGGTCTTCCAACATTCCCACACTTAGGGCTACATCCCACCCCAAACCAATGGCACCAGAACTTCTGTGGCCACCTGGTCACAGAATTTCCAGAATCTTCCCATTTTAAGTGCTATCCCAAGTATTGCACAGAATACACTTATACTAAAATTTGTTTACCTGAAATTTAAATTTAACAGGGCATCCCGCACGCCATCTAGAAGCTCCTGAGAGAGAACTCCCCACCAAAAAAGGAAGGAAGGAGACACAAAACACAGCCATAACTGTGCTCTGCCTGTACTCAGAGTAGGTGCAGCTCTGGAACCTGCCCAGGGGCTGCAGTGCTGGGGTCCCCAGAGCATCTGCAGCAACCTCCCCTGCCCCATTCCTCCTCGCCCCCAAGATCTTAATCACAGGAGAACATTTTTAAAAGATACATGATCTTTAAGTCCAAGATGAAAGACATATTCTGGCTGAAGTCAGAAGGTTCGATTTGAGGCTATATTACAAGGAATTCAGTCTCATTTTAAAGTCAGTCCTCTACAAAGACCCAGAGAGGTCCAGATGAGGGCCCATCTTTCATTCTTGTGGTTTACCCCAAGAATCCGGCCCGGCTGCGCACCTTGCAGGAGAGAGGTGGCATTGCAGGTTTATGGCTTTAACCGCCCCAGCCCCAAGGCAGAAATTGCCATGTGACTTCACAACTTCTGGCTCTCTGGGCTTCTCTAAAAGCCATACCGCTGCAGCTAAAGAGATTGTAAAATTTTATAAAGTGCATATAAAGTGCTCATCTTGGGATGAGCTGGCTACGGGCCAGGACCCTGGCATGGCTGGCTTCTTTCTCTGCAGGACCCCTGCCAATGTATAAGCCAAAGCAAAGCCAAGTTATGACTGCTCTTCTTTCCTTTCCTTTTATTCGTGGCCATTCCTTCCTGTTAGCAAATCTGCAAGAGAACCACTCCTCATACCCTCTCTTTCCACTGTCACTCTTGTCAGAACCGCAAGGACACCAGTGTCCTAGGTGGTTACAAGAGACTCAAAAAGACAGATGCTGGCCCAGTCTTCCTGGGGTGGGTGGCTCCAGTCATGGGTCAGGCTAATGCACCCCCATCATTCGCAGTGCAAGACAGAGGACATGCACATACTTAAAAAGAACTCACAAAATCAAACAAAAGTAAAAAGCTGACTGGGTAGAATGACAATCAGTCCCAGTCATAGCCCTGCCCTTGTCAGCAGGGAACACACCCAAGTCCCCAGGCCCCTCTTCACCCTCTACTGCCCTCTCCTCTCTGTGGCCACCCCTCACCGCAGCATCCCTCCCCAACATGCCCAAACGCTCCTCTCCACACACTCCTTTCAGTACTGAAGAATTGTAAGAGGGGGGTGGAGTGGGAGATACATAGATACGTGTGTGTGTATCTCTCTATATAGGCCATTTGTATATATGGATTAAAGAAATGATCACAAGCCATAGAAAAATTTGAGACCAGCTGGGAAACTCAGAGGAAAGCAGCACATCTACTCTGTCATCTCAAACCAGAGCCCATGAGGAACCACAACGTGGCTCCCCACCATGCCACAGGGATGGAAGACGAAGACTGGGGCTTCCCGGCAGTCTCCCCGGCTGTCTCAGCAGCATGGCAGTCACAGCGCTCCCTGGCAGGGCTGGGGCTGGTGCCTTGCTGTCCTTCTGAGACAAGCCTAGAGCTCTGATTCTGGAAGTCAACCCCCCAGGCTTGCTGTGACCACGCTCTGCAGAAAAAGGCCACTCACAGCCCAAGGAAGACAAGCAGTCCCTCCCTGCTTCTCTTAAAAGGCAGCCAAGGGGTAAGGGTCAGGGGATCTGAGCTGGTGCCACCTGGAAAATCATGTCTTTGGTTGGGAGATGCCAACATGTGCCTCAGACACCCCCATCTCCCAGCCTCCTTCTTTTGATCCCTTCATTTTTACACCCAAATAACTGCTGCTTACTTTTTATTGTCTTAAAAACGTAACAAAAAACAGAAAGAGGAGCTAAGTCAGCAGAGACAGGGAAGTGTATGGAAAACTCCAAAAACGCCAAGAACCCTCAGAATGAAGGTCACCCCCAGCCTGGCTCCATTATGAGCCTGTGCCTTGAAACACATTGTGTACAAGCCTGCAGAGGGTTCCCAGTAAGGGGGTGCACACACCCCTGCCTCCACTCTGAGCTGGAGCACCTGGGCTTGAGAGGTGGCCAAAGAGGCTGGTAAGGACACATGTTGGGCACCAGTACTCCTGGAATAGATCCTAATTTTGCTCCCACTCCTGGGGGGAATAGGGGTGGGTGAAAGCCGTTACTCGGTATATTTAATCCTTATCCCCAGAGGTAGAATCATTTTATCCAGTATCTGAAACACAAGCTTACAGTTCTTGTTATTACAGTAACTCCTAATAGCAGACATTGTCCCCCCCACCTCCGGACCCTCTGCTAAGGGACCACAAAGCACATGAACAGCAGCTAACTGCACAGACGTCACCCAGAGTCTGGCCACATGCCTACCCCTTGCGGTGAGCACAGCCTCCCACATTCACACCCGTACACACTACATGGTGGCCAGGTACACTGAAAGTGTGGAGTGAGACCCAGCCCAGACCCCCTCAGGCAGGGCCTGCCTCTGGGCCCTGGTCCTGAGGCCTCACTGCAGCCAGTCCCTGGTCTCAGTGTTTGATCTCGAGAATGGAGGGATTGTGGTCCAGGATGGCAAGGATGATCTTGTCCATGTACTGCCTCAGCCGGAAGTTGATCTCCTCCTGCTCCTTCAGGGCTTCCATGAGCTGAAGAGATTGGGAGAGAGCTTTGTCAGAGGCCATCCTGGGTTGGGGTATGGGTAGAACCCAGATACCCAGAGGGGAGTGGGCCAGCGCATGGTGGCCAAGGGGTTTGGCACCTAAGTTGAGCAAGTCACCTGAGCAAGGTAACTTCCAAAGCTAACCTCAGCACCCAGATGCCAAGACAAGAGTCTCAGCTATCAACTGAGCTTACACCCATGAAGCATTCACTATATCGGTGCCCAGATCCCTCAGATTCTGACTGAACCAGTCTGCACAATTACTGAAAAATGATGCATATTTTCCAGTAAAAGTTGGGAATACTGACCAAAAGCAGTTATAAAGCCATGCAGGACAGGACCCTGGCACTCTTGTTCTGACAACACAGAGATGGCCTAGGGGTCCACCTTGCCCAAGGTCTGCTGAGTCTCTGTCAGTGGGGACCAGTCCCAGGAGCCCTTTGAGGTTGAGGTCACTTCTTAACACTGTGTCCCAAGCACAGACGAAGAGTCCAGTGATAATCTTTGCTTTATGTTAAAATGTGACCAGGGTCTTTTGGAGGTTTGATCTTTATAACCACACTCCAGTGGGTCAGGAAGAATGGCTTTTGGCATGAGGGACTGTGGTCAGGTGGGTAAGTGAAAACACAGAGCAAGCAGATGCTCAAGGGAGGTTGATGTCCTTGTCTTTGACTTGAAGGAGGGCCTTCCCTGCACTGCAGGTGGACGAAATCAACAGGTCATTTTGGCACGTTTCTGGCAGAGCTAAGATCCAAACTCCTTTCTGTTCTTCATTTGTGCTCCCTCCACCCACCTCATGCATGAAATCAGACCTGGTTTTACTTGGCCTCACAATTCTGTCCTTTCACTTAGGGCAGATGCAGATGGGGGGCTTTCGGGAGCCAGACCCTGGGCAGCATCCTGACAGGTGAAGTGGGGGGAGTAGGCGGATTCCAGGGACACCACTCCCTGGAATAGTGGCCATGCCCCAGGGTGAGTGGATGTGTTACCTCATCACGAGAGGCCGTGTCTATTTCCGCAGCCAGCGACTGGGCTTTGGTCTGGGTGGCAAAGAGGTTCTTTGCTTCATAGAGGCTGAGGCTCAAGATCTGTCCATTCAAGTCATCATTCTGATCCCGCAACTTATGATTCTCCTGTGGAGTAGGATAAGCGAACATCAACTCCCAGAGGCACCTAGATCCTACCAGAACCCACTTCCCAGCACCCCAGTATCATGACTTCTACCAGCATCAGCCTAGCATCAGGTCCTGAGATGTGGGTCATAGGTAGTTTAGGATGCCCATAACCCAGCTTTTGCCAGGTCTGGAGGGAGGAGGAGTCTGGAAAGCTATGAAGAGGTTCAGTCCCGCCTAAGGCAGCCAATTTCCAGTCAGGAGCATGGTTCTTCCCAGGGGGTGGGTAAGCAAGACCAGGAGCCACCCTGTATGGGGATGCTGCTGCCCCACCGATGGCCCCTTCTCCATTCAACTCTGGTGAGAAAAGCGATGATTTGGGACTCTCTGGACTCGCAGGTTGGCACATCTTGGCTCTTTCTGTGGCAAGGTTCAACAGGTTTTCTGCTCTGTTCTAGTTCTTTCCAGGGGCATCCTTGTTCCCAGAGGGGCACTCTTGTTCCCAAGGACAACAGGCCCCTTACTGCTCTATCCAGGCCCCTTTAACCAGCCTCACCCAAAAACCAGTTTTTGTTCAAGGTCCCTCATTGCTTATGCCTGGGACTATGGGAGACCCTCCTGGCCAGGGAGAAGGACTGGGGCTTTATTTTATTTTATTTTTTTTTTTGAGACTAGGTCTTGCTATTTTTGCCCGTGGAACTGCAGGCTCTCATTGCCCAGGGTACCACAGACTCAAGCAATCCCCAGCCTCAGCTTCCCAGGTAGCTGGGATTATAGGCGTGCACAACTACGCCCAGCTATTTTTTTGGAACTAGGTCTCGCTATGGGCCCCAGGCGGGACTCGAACCGCGATCCCTAGCCCCGGCCGCTTCATAGGCTGAAGCTTACAAGCACGAGCCACCGTGCCCGGCCTAGGACTGGGGCTTTAGGGTTGCTGCGGGAGCAAGCACAGCACCTCTGCCTCCACTGGCCCACTCGGAGCCACAACAGCTACTGCCACTGCCTGCACCAGCTCAGGCTGATCGCAGGATGTCACCACTTCCCACTTGGTCACTGCCTCTCCTGATCCCATCTCCCCTTCCTGGACTGGTCTCCAATTATGGAAAGTTCTTGGAGCCACTTGAAATGGAGCTGAGCTCAGGGGCTGCTTCTCAGAGATGCTAACACAGTGAGGTGGTCACTTGTGGCTGAGTATGGTCTCATTTTCTACCCTGTCAGCCAAGGGCGGGAGGATGTGTCTGTTTCCTTTCTGAACACCAAAAAAGACCTGAGATGTCTAGCAGATGTCAAGATGAGTCATCCGACCTGTGAGCAGGGGACCAGCAACATGTAGGTAAGCAGCTCCACAGCTCCCGGTGCCTCATAGGAAACCGATAGGTGTGGACAGAGGTTCCCAAGACCCACCTGCTTAAGCCGTTTGATCTCATGCTCCAGCTCCACCTCTCGGGCCCTGGCATTAAACTCGCCCAGGCCAGAGGCTGAGCCTCGGCCCCGGCCAGGCCGCTCGCAGTCCAGCTTGTACATCTGCAGGTGCTCCAGCTCCTTCCGCAAATCCTCGATGAGCTGCACAGGAAAGAGGCTGGTTGGTGGGAGCAGGGTCCCAGGAGGAGACCCAGGTGCCCTCTGGCCTGGGACCCACCTCCTGCGTTGCCTCCCGTTCCTTCTGGAACTCAAGGCGGTTCTGCCTCAGCTTGTCCATCATGCGTTTGTACAGGTCCATCTCATCCTTGAGCCGCAGGCTGGTATCCTCCAGCCGGTCAGACATGCGCTGCCGTTCCTGGAGACCAGAGAGACCAGGTCAGGGGACAGCCGTGATCAGAAGGACTCACTGCCTAGGGACTACACTGGGGGTCTGGATCAACCATTCTGACAAACCAGTCATCAGAATGGGCCACCTGAACAAGTCCTCCAGGTCATAGCTTAAGGAAACAGTCAGATCCCCTCAGATTCTAGAAATGAAGCTATAAAAAAACCTTAAGTCTCTGAAGACTTTCAATGATGCCGGGGAAGGCAGCCCAAGTAGAAGCTAACTTCATTCCCTTTTTTAGTTTCACACATTACATATTCTCACTGTAGAAAATTTGGAAAATTAGAAATACAGAAAGATAAAATAGTATCCATATTTTATTACTTTTAAAACTAGAGCAATTTTATTACAATCTCAGAAACTGGAACCTAAAGGCTTTAGTGACCAGTACAGCTCCAGTTCCAAGTCTGGGACATGCCCCATGAATTGCTCACCTCATCCAGTTTCTCTGTTTGCGACTTGAGGCGAGTGACTGTTGTTTGAAGGTCAGTATTTTCTTCTTCTAATTGGTGCACCCTGGGGGGGAGGAGGAGGAGGAAGAGAAGGAGCAGGAGGAAGAAGAGGAGGAAGAGGAGGAGGGAGGAGAGGGAGGAGGAAGAGGAGGAGGAGGAGGAGGGAGAACATGAATGAATGATTAGTCCAAATGATAATACAGCTGAGCATCTACATCACCCAAAACAAAAAGGCTGAGACACTGAATTATCAATTTTAATTTTTTTGATAAGAGGAAACATTTGTGAATAAGAACAGATCCTTTGTGCATTCACCCTTAAACAGAGGGAGAATATCTTTCCACTAATGGAGAGCCCTCTTGTGGCTGTGAGTGGCAGAGCACTCCAGTTAGAACTCACAATTTGAAGGCAAAGGCCTTCCTTGTTTTCCATTCTCCCCTAGCATCTCCCTCAGGGCTCTCCTGGAGTGCTCACCACAGCTGCCTCTGCACTGGTGCTACAATCCTCTACGTGGTGTCCACAAGGGACTCTTCTAAGCCAAGGCACTGAGAAGACAGAGCCAGGCTGCACCCAGGTCAGGGCAGGTTAGTCGGGCTGTCTGTGGTACCAGAACAGAGGAGGGTCACTTCTGACACCAGTTCTGACAGTTCATTCCCCTTCTCCCCACAGGTACTCCCTCCTTCCTGAACAGAAGTCTGCATGGCCTCTGCTGTCCCCAGGAGAGGCCTCCAGGCCAGGCCACATGCTCTGACATGATCACAGGGTCTTTGAGATGGCAGAGGGTGTGAGGAACAAAGTGCACGGCATGGCTCTGGGACACTGGTTGCACATTCCACGTGAAGAGCGCCCCAGGAATTGTGCAAGGCATACAGGTTTGGAGACAGCTCCATGAGGGCTGGCTTCCCGTGTTTTAGCCTCTGACCCATGCTCAGGCTGCCTTCTTCAGTACCCATGTCCCAGTCACCTCTTAGGCTAGCACACCTGCCTAGCTGTCAGAAGCAGGAAACAGCAATGCTTTATGAACTACCAGATTCCAGAAATGGACGTAAAAGAGCAGCTTCTAGAACATGAGGGAATACTTAAAGTGAACCCCTAGTTAATGCCCCCTGTCCTATCTGCCCAGGTCCTAACAGCTATTCCCAGACACAAGCCCAAAGGAAGCCAGGGTGCTGCCGTTTCATTTACCTTGGCCCTTGGGTAAGAGGGGAACTTGACAGCAGGGGGCGCTCCAAGCCTGGACATTACACCCAGTCCAGGACTCAGAGCAGGACCAGTTTTGTTTTTAACCTATTGCATTATTTGATAAGACATGTGCGGTTTCCATTTCTGTGTAGCACCAACAATGCTGCTACTGACATTGTTTTACAGACTACCTAGAGAATGTGTCCTCGTATTTGGGTATCAAGGGCAGAGCTGTCAGGGCAGGAAGCTTTCCCTCTATAAATGGGGGCAGCCCTGACCCACAGGCTGTACCACCAGGAGTGGCAGGCGGAGCCAGCCAGGGGCTGCGTGGAAAGGCCCCAGCGCATGCGCACCTGGTGTTGAGCAGCTCGATCTCTGTGTTCTTCTCTCTCTCCAGCTTGCTGTAGGCCTCGCGGTGCCGCCGGGCCTCCTCCTCCAGGGCCTGCTCAGCCGTGGTCTCCTGATCCTTCACCATCTCCTCTAACTCATGCACCCTGAGGAGAGGGGCAGAGACTCCAGTCCAGGGCAAACTCTCACGGTCTGTGTCTTCTCATCCCACGCCAGGTCACGGCCTCCAGGAGTTATGAACTCCCCGGCTGTGGGGTGTGGTAGTGTGCTTGCCAGGCCTGTGGGCAGGCAGCTCTGCTGACAGATGGGTTAGCGACACCACACCATCTAGGGAGAGGCACGACAGTCACACAGCCAGGGAGGGGGAGATCTGGCAGTGGATGACCAGGGCAGCAGGGCTGTACCCAACAGGGCAGAAGTATGAGGAAAGGCCAGGTCGTAGGAAACCACCCTCAGACCCCACCTCCCCCTGCTCTTTTCTACCAGGCCTCTGGGTCAATAATTCAGCCCAGGGGCATCGGACTCCAGAATGAGCATTTCTTGGCTAGTAACCCTGAGCTCATGAGACCAGAGAGAAGGCCAGGTCCCACAGGGTGTCTAGTCCTTTGCCAGTGGCCTAGTCAGTGTACCAGTCTGGGGCACATTGCCCTGGCAACAGTCCCTCTACAAGGCAGGCCTGCTAGGGTGCACACAAGGGTCCATCTTTGGATGAGATCAGGTTGAGACTCAGACCCTGGACCAGAATCAGTCTTTAGGTTTCAGGCCATCCTGCAAGAACGACTGCGCTGTATATAACTCTCATGGGCACAGCAATGCCTGGACCCTTCCCACAGATTCACCAGCTCAGAGACATCACCCTCTCAGAGCCTGTCCCCAGGAAGACAGATGAGGCTCTATCTTTGTAGGACAGAGAAACAGGAGTGGATCCTGCCTTAGCACCACTTGGAAGCTACAGTCCTGAGGGTCAAAGTCAAGCTCCAGCTCATCTCCCTGCCCCCAAACACCTATCCTCCTGGGCACCTTATACAGGCAGGGCCCTGTAGCAAGGGGCCCTTCAGTTCCTCAGTCACAGCTGAGGCCCCCAAAGCCCATGTCCAGTTCCTGACCTGTGCACCAGCTGTGTGTTCTCCTGTTTTAGCTTGCTCTTCAGGTCCCCATTGGTGAGGCTGTCATTCTCCAGCTCTGTCACCTTTTTTTCCAGGAAGCTGACCTAAATTCAGGGTTGGGACATGGGTGGAGAAAACCTTTGAATGAACAAGGCTGAGGACTTGGAAACTGAGGTACTGATGGGCAGGACTTCCAACTGACTGAAGGAGGAGTCAGGTGGCGTGGAAGTGGGGGCACAAGTGATGGGGCCACATACTCCCAACTCTTGGTCAGGAATAGGGTCTCCCAAGTCTCCAGACAGCAGCTTGGGGCGCTCCTCCCACCCCACTGGCCTAGGGCATACCTTTTCTGTGATGTCATTGTCACAGGAGTCAATGCTGTCCCGAAACAGGTCCTCAGTGCTGCCATTGCTGCTGCTGAAGTTGCTGCTGTGCATGAGCTGCCTGCAGGGGAGGAGGGAGGTGCATCTGGATGAACACCCAGTAACCCCTAGGCGGTGCCAGGAACTCCGTTCTATGAAGGGCTGTTCCCACAGAAAAGTTATCTAATTTATGAACTTAAGCGGTCATTCAACTCAGAGGATAGCCATCATGCCCCTCCTGCCCTGGCCTGCATGACCAGTCCACCACAGCTCTTTCCTGATGTCTCAGAACCCTTTCCACCCCTATGTTCCAGCCAGCGGCTACACCAAACTACCAATGAAGCTGGAAACTTGCCAATGAAGGTGGTTTGGTTCCATGATCCCAGCAAGGGCCCCAGCCCCACTCGGCTGACAAAAGGATTCAGTTCATTCCACCAATGTTGGCTTTGCCACATCTTTGGGGCAGGCAAAGTGGGGAGCCCTACCCAGACAGTGCAGGCAGTGAGTTGGTGACTCTGCTGCGACTCCACTCCTGAGAGGCAGAAGCCAGGCTCTTGGTCAGAGGTTGTCCTAACCCCCGCTTGCAAAGTGATCAGCCCATGGGCTCCCAGTCATGTCCCATCTCTATCTGCAGGGGAGTCTAGGGGGCCCCTGGGTACAGCTGCCAGCTCCAGAGCAAAGGACACTTGCTGCTGTGAGCTGGGCTATCTCTTGGGGCTTCCCTGCTGTGCCATTCTGAAGCTGCAGGGGCTGAGGGTTTAGAGATGCCTGCTGCTGCCAAAGGGACAGGGAAGCAGGGAGGCGGCTGGCCCTTCTTCAGAAGAGGGTCTCTTCCAGCTGCTCTGCTCCTGAGCACTGCCCGGTGTCTGAACATGGGGCCCGTCACCATTTAGCAGCAGGTGCACAGCTAAGGGGACAGCATTCACCCTGCCCTCCCAAGGGGGGCTTACCGTCCAAAGGCTGTGCTAGAGATCTTCCGGTTGGGGCTAGAGAAGGAGAGAGGAAATGGTCATTGAACAGGGGTGCTCTAGTTTACTCCTTACTCTGCACTGACTCTTCACTCCTCCTGTTTACTACGCTGCGAAAGATCCAAGTGTAAGGAGGGGCTCCTTCCCTTCTCCCACTTGTCCACCTGGTTCTGAGAGTCCACCTTGACTCTATCATGCAGTTCCCTGAGAACAATCCACTCAGTGTGCTCTCACCCACCTGGGGCCACCTTGCCCACTGTTTTGCCCTCAGAGTACTTGGGCCTCCCACCCTCTGCTAGCTCCAGGGCCTCACCTGTTGGCCTTCAGGTTTTTCAGCCGGGCTTCCAAGTCATTCAGCAGGTTGATTTTCTTGCAGCATTGAGAGCAGTAAACATCCAACAATTCACTGTTGTATACGTGCCGCATTTTCCTTGGTGTCTGCCCAGCACTGATTCATGAGAGGACAGGAAACCACTTTACTCACTGCCTATCTGGTGCCCACCCCACCTGGCCACACTTCCTGTTTTGGATCCCCCAAGTTGCATGTGCACTGCAAACAAGCAAAGGGAGGGAGTAAAAATGCACCAGCTGATCTGCCCTCCTCCAATAGTCTCAAAAGGAAGAAGACAGTGGGTTGTACCCATTTCACATGCAAGGCAAGTGAGAGCTAAGATCAGAATGAGTAATGACTCAGGTGTGTGGGAGGGTATCACAGTGGGTTACATGGAAGGGCCTGCTGGGTGCTAGGTTCTGGTTCCTGCTTCAATACTGAGTTCTAGGAAGCGGGATAACAAAGACCTAAGTCTGCAGCCTCCCTGATTGATTAATTCTGTTTTCTTGCCAAGATGGAGAGGAGGAATTCCAGACCCCTAATCAGAGCACCCCAAGGCCCCAGAAACAGAACTCACGTAGCTCAGGACTCTGCCCCGCCCTCCCCCCCCACACCCTTGGGAGGAAGTTGGGTTGGTTCTTCCATTTTTCATGGACCCCAAACACCATTCCAGACCAAGGGGTCACCTGGAAGACACCGAAGACCCCAGGTCTGAGTAGACGTTGGTCCTGGTCTCATCATCAGGGCAGGGGCTGCTGGGGGCACAATCCACGTCGTCCCCCTCCCCATAGTCTTCAAACTGTTCCTCGTTGCTGATGAGCGAGGTGGTAGAATGTGTGGAGAGGTCTGATGTCGTCACAGATGGGGTGTGAACCAGGGCCCTGTGGGCCAGACAGTGCCATGTGAGAGGAGGGCTGCTCAGTGAGGCCTGCCCCACAGCCTGGCGGGAAACTGATGGTGCTACAGGGGTCAGGAGGCTAATGAAGTCTGAACCTCCTGATCTGGTAAGTGCACTAGGGGGACCAGATCCTTGGGTTGGCATCTCACCACAGAAAGTGCTCCTGCAGGAGAGAGATTCAAACCCATGGGACCCCAGAGCAGCGAAACATAGCTCACAGCCCAGTGGCTTGAGTACCACCCAATTAAATTATGGGCATTACATTATAGCAACTGTGTAATTAAATTACAGGCTAGCAAATCATTGCTGGATGTTTGTGAAAAGAACTAGCAATACATGTGGAAAGTTAACATAATTTAATATAAATTAAAAGCTAAATATAAACTTTTAGATACAGCAAAACTACACAGTGAACAGGTCAATGTCAATGAAGGAACAGGAGGAAATAAAAATGTTTAAATGGTGAGAGGGCTTGGGCTTGTGTGATGGGACAATGAGCAAAGGTATTTTCCTTCCAATCTCATTTTTTCTACCTTTTTCAAGTTCTGTTTCATTGGCCTATAGTCCTTAAATAATTTCCTGGTACTACTACTCAAAAATTAAGGTTTTGCCAATCCAATAAGTTTCTTTACTCAAAAATGGGAAACCTAAAACAATGAAAAAAAAAAACATGTAATGGTTATGGCAGTAATGTTAAAACTGTGCCTCTGAGGAGCCCCACAGTTTTAATAAAAGATCACATCTCCCAGTACCGTCACTGTTTTTAAAATCCACTTATGTATTTGCTCTCAGTTGAATTAACGATATGACTCAGTTCTTTCTCCTATGAAATTTACTAGAATTCTTTACTAGCACTGAAGGCTGCCTCCTGGCCACTGGGCTCAGAAAATAATGAGAATGATTCAGTGGCAAACGACTGGGCAAGGGTTCACTTGTTTGTGGATTGGCTGGGCACAGGGACACCACTCCCTGGAATAACAGGACTCCCACAGCCACCTAAATGTGAAGGATACCCCCTCCCCGACCCCTGCCCGAGAAAATATATTAGGTTTAACTATGAAGCGGCCTTTTTTCTGGAAGGTCAAAAATGATTTAAAATTGACAATTTTGCACAGATCAACCAATAATGCAAACTCTCTCTCCCCTATCCAAATCTCTGATCAGCTGTGCCCATCACCTTTCTCCTGACATATGGGTGGGCCAACCCTAATCACCCCATCCTCCTTGGCTATAGGGGTGGCTGCTGTCTATCACCCCACCAGCACTATCTCCTCCCTCCAGAGATTCAGTGGGACTAAGAGAGAAGGGACTCCCACTATTGACATCAACTAAGCAAGGATATTGCTCCTTTGGGAAGTCATTAGGTTCCAGTGTTACTTTAAAATAAAGTTTCTGATTACGAGACTGTATTAACAATAAAGAAAATGCAGAATACACAGCTGAGAAGATGGGAAGTAGTTAAAATAGGCAACAATTTCATCATCAGAAAGAACTAGTTTCTAGGCTTTCCTTAATCTATAGTTTTCATTAACAAAACTGAGACCATATTTCATGAACATCTTTGTAATCTGATTTTAAGAACTGAGATCATTTAAAAAAGAATAGGAAAAATTCCATTCTCCCCATTAAAAAAGAATGGGAAAAATTCTAAAATGTTTACACTGATAATACAGGGTTGTTGGATTATAAATTTTGTTCTTTATGATTTTTCTATTTTATAATTCTATGTTGAATGTGTGTTTCCTTTAGAATTAGAAAAAATAGAAGCTTATGGGGCAAAAGCTGTTGAATAATTTTTGGTTCTCATATCAGTGGTATTGTCATTTTGAAACTATTGAATGAAGGAGAAAAAGATCTGACAAAAACCTGAGCTATTATCCCTACCATTAAATAGTCAATTACAACAATTTGCAGCTCTGCCTAAAATTCTAGGATTAACCCTAGCATTTAGGTTGTTTAGGGTTTTTTGTCACTGAGAACATGTGGGACGAATATCCAAGACATGACCCTGAGAGCGTCTCCGGAGCTGCACGTCAGAGAGTTCCGGTTTTAACTTACTTGTCTTCAGGCAGAAACAGGCCCCCGAGCCCCCCTTCCTTCTCCTCAGCGGGGCTCCCGACTGACCCCTCCAGGCTCTGGGTGCTCTCCATGGGGCTGTCCATGTCTGACTCTGGGGGGCCCTCAGGTGGGGCCAGCATCATAGCTTCCTCCTCATCCTCAGGAAAGAAGACAGGGACAAGCTCGCCATCAGCAAAGGTGGGATCTGGCACCTCACTGCCCTGGAAGAAAGAGGGGGACAGATGAGTAAGGCTGGCTCCTCAAGGCTCAGACTACAGATGTCAGCAGGGCCAGGGATGGTGGGGGCTGGGCTGTGGGGACACTGAGGCCCCAAGTATAAGAATACCTGGTGGGTCACCACTGTCATGAGATCCAGTAAGGAGCCAGAACCCCCAGACGGGCATGGGGGCAACTGGTTGGGTCCCTGTCACAGTCTGCAGGTGATGCCAAGTGACTCAGAGACAGCTTCTTCATGATGAGGTAAGGGTACAGCCACAATGAATGGTACCAAGAACAGTGACCCCAGCCTGGTAGCATTTGAGGTAGCATGGTGTAGGGACGTCTGTACACATGGGAGTCACTGGTCAAGACTCCAGACAAATGGAGGGACCACTCTGAACCTCAGCTCTCTCCTCTGTTCACTGGGAGTAGCAATGGAAACTTAACAAGTCATTGTGTCACCTTGAGGCCTCAGTGAATAAATCCTGGCCACAGGATGTGGGTCAGTCCTGTGGAGATGACCTGCCTCGACTCTGCCCAGCCACTGAGGGGATCAAGGCCACCAGGAATTTCCATTCGCTTTGGGTCAGAAATGCCCACCATTACCTAGCACACAGCATAGTGCAGTGTCTGTGCCTAAGGTTTGCTGACCTTTTCGCTAAAACCACCTTGTTGGAAACAAACCCTGGCTTAATTCCATGTATATCCACATCTGACAGGAAGCTCTATGCAAACCAATTCTTGGAATCTCTTTGCCTCTGAGGAGGTACCTTCCATGCGGCACTACTTCCATCTGCTCCCACCCAAGATGTCAACAGTGCCCAAGGCTCCAGGGCATGCATTCTGGGCTAGGGGGTGGGCAGAAAGACAAGACTATGGAAGGGCAATGGCAACCAGGCTGTGAGATGCCTCTAGCATCCCAAACAAGAGCAGGCTCAGGGGCATTCGAAGAGGTGAGCAACAGGGATGGGTATTCTGCCACCTGTTACTGCTGCTGCTGGTGGTGATCAGGCAGCCCTCCTAAGGGTCTATCTTCACTGGACATCCCTGGGCTGAGAAAAGATGACAACTGATAAGTTTGACTCCTCCCACCTGGGCCATCTATGGGCCGAGCACCATCTGGATTAATAAAACTCATACCAGGCAGGCAGGCCCTCTGACTGTGGAAGCCAAGGAGCTATGTAATTAAAATCACCTCTAGTGTTCACAGCCCTAGGATGTCACCAACCCAACCCAATGTGGCTATCAGATCTTGTATCCTGAGCAAACTCTTTGTCTACAAGCCCAAAGATGCATCACAGTAAAACAAAGGGAAACCAACATTTATTGAACAGTCACCAAACTCTGGAGATGCAGCTGAGAGCTGAAGCACACATGAGAGCTGAAGTGCACATCGAGTGCACTTTGTACAACTCTTCAGAGACAGCAACACTTCCTCTACCAGCTGTACTGAGGACTCCGAGGCCTCCAAGGTCTGGAGAGAAGGGTCACCCATCTCTGGCCACCATATACTTGCTTCCATTCCTCATTGCTACCACTCACACTTGCTGGGATGTCAAACTCCATCATAAGGATGAGGAGAGTACACATCACTGGGCCTGTCACCAGTAATAAAGTCTGACACTTCACAGAAGGCTACGACTTCCACATTGATGGCTCCCAAGTCTCAGCAAGAAACCCCAGTTAGTGCCTAGAGAGCCAAGGCTCTTGGGGGGCAATGTGTGTGCTCTGTCCCTTCATCTGCAAGTGTTTCACCAGCTGAGTGCCAGGCAGGTATTGCTAGGTATTCCTACTCTGTGCCTGACAGGAGTGCTCAGCCCTATGCAAGTAAATGTTTGTTCTGGCTCTACAGCCCTGAGTTGAGTCTCTTTCCCCCTCTTTGCAGGTAAAGTGACTTGCCTAGGGTCCCATGAGAATTAGTAGCAGGACTGGGGCTGTGCCGTGGGTTACCAGGGCCCATGACACCAAGTCAGCAGAGGTCCCTAGCAGGACCTACCAAGTATTCCTCAGGTGTATGACTTGGCTGCTGGCCAAATCACATTTGCCTCACTGGGTCCCAACATAAGGAGGCTGAATTTCTGCCAGAAAAAAATGTCCCAAGATGACTAACTCATGCATGCAGGTGGGGACCACAGGTCCCTCCTGGTAAACTGTGCAGGCTCTGGCCAGAGTGGAAAGAGCGGCCTTGAGTAGCCTGTCTCATGCAGAGGTAAACAGCAGAGGCCTGGCCATCTCTTTCCCCAAATAAGACCACTGAGTCCTTGAGCATATTTTCACTCACCTATCACAAAAGCCCTGGGAAAGCTCTGCAAGGCAGCATTCAGACAAAGATTAAGGGTTTATCTTCCTTTCCTCATCCTATACTTGAGGAAGATGAGGCTCTGAGTGGGAGGGGGCTGCCTGGGAACTTCCCACCTACAGAAGGCCCTGCTGAGACCTGAAACCAGACGCCTCACCCACTTACCCACTCCCTCACTTCTCTCTCTCTCTCTCTCTCTCTCTCTCCCTCTCTTTCTCTCTCTCTCCCCCCTCACTCCCTCCCTCCCTCTCTCTGATGCACCAGTCTTTCCCTTAAAATTAGCTTCTTCTACATTATCACCTTTTCATTCAACCCACAGCTGTTTGCCTAAGGCAAGGGGAAATTTTAATTATAACTTCAAAACCATTTCGAATAGCTTCCCTCTAAAGTGAATAATACAGAAACACTTATAAGAAAAGCAAGTATACCTGGTTCATGGGGACAGTGCTGTTCGGCATTTGTTCAAAAGTGCCCTGTCACGTGTGCTCTGCCCTGAGGCCCTGGTGTACCCAGCTCCCACCCTGCTGGCACCCTGAAGGACTGAGCAGTCGCACAGGAGGGGCTCTGCTGAGTCAGTTTCTTCCCTTAAGCCCTGGTAAGATACTTAGACAGCAGGTGCTTCCAAAAGCTGAGGTCTGACAGCCAGGCCTCACTGGGGCCAAACCCTGCACCATACACACTGCTGAGAGAAGGGAGGGAGGCTTCCCTGGAATGTGGAAGCTAAAGATTAACCGCCTGAGGATGGTTAGCCAATTTCTAAGAGTGCTGTAAAACTCCAGGGGCCCCTGTAAAGCTCCAGGATACCCTTGTGATGGTGCTGGTGAGGGCAGAGCTCTGGGAACTGACAGTCTGGGTTTTAGTTCCTGCTGGCCCATCCACTCACAAGCATGACCTTGAGCAAATGACCTTAAAATCACTGACGACTCACCAATAAAATAGGGACAGTCATCTTTACCTCAGAGGTTACTCAAAAACAAGTGACAATTCCACAAGAACCAGGGAGTCAGCAGCTGTGGGAGAGTAAATCTTCATCTGGCTGTGGTGGGGGCTATATTGTACAAGCTGAGCTATGGCTACAGCCCTCAGATCCCAGCTGGTCAGACAGGCCAGGAGGCATGCCTTCCTCAAGAGGCTAGGCATGGATAATTATTCAAGACCATGGGTTTCTGGAGAACTCTGAGGTCCAGGACTAGGGAAACGTGCCCCAGTCAGCTGCTCTGGTAGATTAGGTCTGTGCCACCAGCATTCCCTTCCATGCCTATCTGGTCTCCAGCTGGGGTTGGATAAATCTGATCTGGCTTGATGTAGGAGCCTAGAGACACACAACCTGCTGTAGGGTACCTCTCCAGTCTTGGAAGCAGTGTTTACCTGTCAGCAGGTCCCAAAGTCAGCATTTCCCCTGTAGGAAGTTGGCATGGGCTGAATTCACAGTGGTTGAAAAGGCCAATTACTAATACCCATGTACAAATATCCAAACTTCAGAATGGCCAACATTGCCCCACTGTCACATTCACAGTGGATGGGAGCGGTGGGATCCCGACTTGATGACTTCATCTGGTCATCTCACCACCTGGCCCCCGTGGAATGCTGCCTTCAAGTCACACACATTATACTAGAGTTTCCTGGCAGCTGATGCACAAAGGTCAGGAACATTAGTTTACTCCAATTCTATACTCCTTGGGAGAGGAAAAACCCTATGGGGTAGCCACCAGGAGTTTTACATGTCAGCAACACAGGAAGTATGTGATAGGTGATTAACAAGTGTGAATGGAACTGTTTGGATACATATGGTGAGCTGGGAAGAGCCAGAAGTATGACTCTGGGGAACCTATTCAGTTTATGGGCCTCATCTAAAATCAGGGATGGGAACACCTACCTGGAGGATTGTTACAGAGGATTTGGAATGGTGTCTCACACTCTCAGATGCTAGAAACAAGGCAGAAAAGAGATGGGGCACACCTGTATTAGGCACAAGCTCTGGAGTTTGACTGGGTCCAAGTTCCACTTCACTCTGACCTTAAGTTGACTAAAATCACAGAAAGTGCTCAATAAACCTGAGCTGTTGTCTTCGTGTGTGTGACAACGAGGGAAGACAATGAGGGCACCTCCTAGCCTGCTGGCCTCCTACTAGTCCTTGTGACCTTATCCCTCTAACCTCCACAACCCCCAGGGCACACTGCACAGAGGTAGGTTGGGTTCAACTTCTAGAAAACTGCCTTTTACAAGTTACAAAGCCTGACCTCCAAATGCCAAGTGGTCTCTTTTCTCCCACCAGGGTGGTCTTCTGCCCACTCTCTTGGAAGGTCTCTGCACATTAATTACACCCTTTAATAAGTGTTAGGATGAGATGTTGCCTGGGCAAGGGAGTCCAGGAGGCTCACAGCTCCAGCTCACCCACCCCCGGTCCTGGCAACAGCTTCACTCCCCAGGCAGTAACTCAGAGCCAAAGAACAGTTCTGTGGGGACAGGGCTGGGTAAAAATAGCCTGGGCGGGCACATCCTAACTTCCCTCACTGCCTAGCACCAGCGAATGGGCACATGTGGAACCCCACTGCAGAGAAGAGGGGGGTGGAGATGGACACAGTTCAGGGAAGAAGTCAGTGGCAGCCTGGGCATGAAAGACTGCGTCTACTCCCAGTCAATCAATAGCCAAGAACAGTGAGGAGCATCTCACTTGGGTCATTTCCATGAGGGGTAGACGATGCAGCTTAAGGAGCTAACTTGTAGCTACCGACACAGGGAGGACATGGAGTTTATTGGGCTGGGACCCCCTACATCCCAACATGGCTCAGACACTCTCCTCATGCATAGATGCTAGTGGTAGAGATGAGGATGCAATCTGGGCCAAACTCAATGCCTGTTTATACAGGAGTGCCTTTAAGCCAGGTCTTACTCTGCAGATGGGTGTTTGGTGCTCATCCATGGTTAACAACCCTTTGCTCAACAAAGGGCTTCCCAGGTGCCTGTCAAGGGGCAAGGGTGGGAATAAAGAAGGACTTAAGCATCCACACAGGAGACTGGTGCCTCATTCTTGTCTTCTGAACAAAAGCATTCTTGCCTCAGATACAAGGTCTTAGTCCACTGTCAACAAAGCAAAGGACAAAGTGGGAACACCAGGTTACGTCATTAGAATTTCTCACCTGTCTTGGGCAGTCTTGGAGACTGACCCTCTATCTTTTTTCTTTCTTTTCTTTTTTTGAGACTAGGTTTCACTATTTTTGCCTGTGGAACTGCAGGCTCACGTTCCCCAGGGTACCACGAACTCAAGCAATCCCCAGCCTCAGCTTCCCAGGTAGCTGGGATTACAGGTGCACACCACCATGCCCAGCTATTTTTTTGGGGACTAGGTCTCGCTATGTGCCCCCGGTGGGACTCAAACCACGATCCCTAGCCCTGGCCATGGCTTCCTAGGCTGCCACCTACCAGGCATGCACCACCATGCCCAGCCTTGACCCCCTATCTTTCACTGGAATCAAAGTCCCTTAGTCTAAGCTTCCCAATTTGGGGGAGGGAGGAGACAGACAAGGCCAGGGACTTAGGACAGACTGCCACATTCCCACCCCCCCCCAGGAACCCTTATATCTAAGCACCCTCTTGGGGGATGGCAGCCAAGGCAACATTCAGTGTTCTCTTCCCACCTAAGAGTCACCTGAGCCCTCACAACAGGGAGGAACCAGCAGTGCAAGACCTCAGCTGGTCTCGCTGCTCCTGTCCCAGGAGCCTTCAGGACTGGGTCTCAGTGCTGACACCTCAAATGCTACACTCTGCTCTCATCATTTGGGACTTGCAGTTCCCAAAGAGAGACAGTAGTGATGACTGGTTTTCCCTCAGGAGCCCAGTAGAAAGTGCTAAGAGGGCTTTGGTTTTTACATCAACCCCCCCCCCCCCCCCCCCGAAGGAGTTATCCCACTTCACAGAAGGGGAGACTGAGGTTCTCAGTCAGATTTGACTGAGTCCTGGATCTAGTCCCACTGCCTTAGAAACCCCAGGCTGGCAGTGAACAGAAGACAAAGGAAAAACCATGCTGGCATTGTCCAGTGCATGTAGCTCTGGGAGAATGAGCTCTGCTATTAATGTGCCACCAGGGGAATGGTGTAAGTTTGCACTGTTTTTTCCCCCAGCATTTTAATTGCAACACTTAAGTTGTCTCTCTCCCCAATCTCACACCCTCCCCCCAACACAGACACCACTGATAAGGTAATGTTACAGGAATACAAGGAAACAGAGGGGACATGAGACATAGCTCCCAGAAAAGCTCAGAAATGAGGGCTATCAGAGACCTTTCTGGAAGCTAAATTAAGAGCAGAGATGGACAAGTTTCCTGAAGGGTGGCAGAGCAGAAGGATTGGAAGCATTGATGGATATTTGTAAGGGGTGGTTCTGAAACAGACCCAAGTGCAGTCAGGTGTCTCATCTTGCTGACCACTCAGTCAGCCTGCCCCAAAGGTTATGAGGCCCAGTCTGAGATCATTCAGTGTTCACTCAGATCCTCTACCAGCTTCCTGGTATGCAAGCTCACCCACCATCCTTTGCATCAGAACATGCTTCCCAGGAGGCTGCCAATGAGGGGAGAGAAGGGCTGCCAAGCGTTAGCCAGAGCCCTATCCTAACTGTGAACAAACCAGTGGCATTTTGGCTCTGCCAGTCCCTCTATAGCATGAGTGGCACTCAAGTCCCTGGGGTGTCAGAAGAACCAAGAAGATATGGTTTTAAGGTCCATGAGGCTATGGGTCAGACCCTGGCATTTGTGTGTCCTCACTTGAAAAGGCCCCTTCTATGAGGCCACACCCCTGCCCCATGGGAGCCCTCTCTCCCCACCCACCACTCCCATTCCAGTAACAAGTTTGAGCACATCCAAAGAGAGCTTAATATTAACAACAACCAGGAGACATAGACAAGGTAAAACAGTGATGATAGCTACTCTTGCAATAAATGTTTGAAAGTTGTTAAAAGAGTAAATCTTAATTTCTCATCGGAACAACAACCAAAAGCTTTGTAACTATGTATAATGAGAACAGTGAATTGGATTACTGGGATCATTTGCAGTACATACAAATATTGATTATATGGGACATCTGAAACTAACATAATTGATTATTTAAAAAACAAACAAAAAAGATACAAGTAAAACAACAAAAGAAGAGTTGATCCTAGTTCAATGAGAAGGCTGGTCTTTGCCCTCATATCTTTAGAAGTAATCTCTATGTCCTTTGGGATGTCTTAACTGATAAAAGTGTTTTTGTTGTTGGGTTATGCTGTAGGATAAAGTAGTCTAAAAATGTGATCTGCAGTGGGGAATTTGGGCCATGTGTTATCAGCTCAACCTTGTGACCTACTCTTCCTCCTGGAAGGTCTAGAGAGTAAGGTCCGCTACTTGAACAGGCAGGTGATCAATCTGATCACACCCCAGTAAAGGTTCTGTACCCTGATGCGTGGGGGGACCTTCCCTGGCTGGAAATGACTCTGTCACATGCTACTGCCGGACAAGGTAGCTCTGTCTGGAAGAGAATAGTTAGAAATATGAGCTTGGAACTTTCCTGGACTCTGTCCCATGTGTTTTTCCCCTTGACTGATTTTAACCCCTTCACAATAATAAATCATACTGTATTTTTTTTTAAGCAGTTAAGGAAATTATTACTGAAAATCAGAGAAAAAATGAAATAAAAGGTATAGGAGATGAGGATAAAAGATCAGACTGGGACTGATAAATAATAAACAAACAAAAAAAACCTTCCTAGTTAAAAGGCAAATGTTATCAGATTAGACCAAAAAAAAAAAAAAAAAAAAAAAAAAAAAAAAAAAAAAAAAAAAAAAAAAAAAAAAAAAAAAAAAAAAAAAAAAAAAAAAAAAAAAAAAAAAAAAAAAAAAAAAAAAAAAAAAAAAAAAAAAAAAAAAAAAAAAAAAAAAAA
>PVHY01019333.1:0-27570 GCA_004024945.1 Uropsilus gracilis
CTCATCAGCTCTTTTTTGACAGGACCAAAGGAAATAAGTTTCGCTGTTGCCTTGCTCTCAGTCATCCTCGGTATCCCTTTTAAATCCCTTTCAGAAAAAAACTGAATCGGAGATTCCGATCTGGTGTATTTTTCAGTCATCCTAGTCGGACAGGATAAGCATATTTATACAGCATATCATCAAGTTTTTTTTTTTCCTTGTAAAGTTAGTGTATTTTCTATACTAACTCTTACCCAGGAGGTCGTGCCAATCCTATCAAGTTTCCATTTACACAATGCCCGCCTAACAAAGGTTCCTGTATCTTGCCTAAGGTAAAGCTGCATTTGAACAAGCCAAGTGGGTTTATGATTTCAGTCTACAAATACTTCATTTAATTTCTGCCCTGCTGTGCTTCTACACAAAGGCAATCACTCCATGTCACTATATCAGTCTTGCTTCATCCCACATGCTGCTCTACAAAGATTTGCACATAGAAACCAGATTACCCCAAGCAGACAGCAAAACTTGTTTTTTGAGCAGAAAGCAGAGTGGTGGTGGGGAGAGGGGAGGACGTAAACATTTGTTTGCCACATTATTGTAAAAGCTACAACATTTGCTTGTCCACAACATATATGACTGCTTTATTCAGATATTTTCATGTTGCCCTAAACATTTACTTCAAGAGAAAATTCTGATGGGGAAAAAAAAAAGATTTTTAATCTGTTTAAATGTTAGCTATGTTCTATTACAGAACTTGGAAAAACATACACTTAAGAAATCATTCCAATCTCTATATGCCAATGTTCTAAATTGAATTGCACTGTTTCCTAGCACAGCCTTTGTCAGGTGACTGCAGTTCACATTTTAAAATGATATTTGAATTCTGTCATCTCAAAAGTAAGACTCTTAAAGTACTAGAAACCTATATTCAATAGAGCCTATTTCTAAAGTAAATGTTATCCAATATCTGTATATTTCAAAACGGAATTTATCTGACTGAGTGCCTGCTATAGGAAACACACAGTTGGGGCACTAGGAATATAGAAGTTAAACAAAACAGATAAAAGCCCCTGGTATTCAAGGATCTTATGCTCAAAGGAAAGTCCTATATGGTTAACAAAAGGAAACACATAGCCTGTTAACTTGGAGAACAGAAAAAGAAGGGGGTGGAGAGTTGGAGTGGGGTGTGGTTTTTGGTGGGTTGGTCAGGGCAGGTCACTGGAGGAGGTGGGAATTAAGCACAGGGAGTTGCACAGTGTACCTGGGGAAGGAACATCTTGGCAGAAGGAACAGGAACCACAAAAGCCAGCACTTCTGGGCTGAAGTGAACAGGGGGGTAGAAAGGGGTAGAAGAGAAGGGAGAAAGGAGATCTGAGAAGTGGCAGGGGACAGACACAGGGGACTGGGAGCTATTGAGATGTGATAGAAAGTCATTAGAGAATTTTATTTAGAGCATTACTGTGATCTGGCTGTTTATTGAGATATAATTCACATATCATAAAATTCACCTCTTTAAAGTGCACAATTCAGTGGTCTTTAGTAGTCACAGGTTGTGCAACCACTACCACTGATAACTCCAGATCATTTTCATCACCTCCCCCAAAAAGAAATGCCATATACATTAGCAATTACTCTCCTTCCCCGACTCCCCCTCAGGACCTGGCAGTCATTAACTTACTTTTCAAATGTACGACCTAGTATAATTTTGTCATCCCTTATGAAGTATACCATGTCATCTGTGACATGAATACCAGCATCCAAGTGATATGAGAGAGAGACTTGAAATGGCATGGATAAGAAGATGGTGAATAATGACCATATCTTGGGTACATTCGAAGAAACCAGATGAGAATAAGAGAAGTCAAGGGCAAGCACCACCTTGGTGTTCAAAGTGATTGAAAGGGCTGCATTTCAGAGATGTTCCTTAACTGTGGGATACCTACTGACCATGTAAGGTAAAAATGCCAAAGAGAGAGATGGAAATGAGTCCGGAATTTAAAGGAGAGGTATGGGCTACAGAGGTACATTTGGGAATTAGAGAACAAATGGTGTTAATACCATAAAAGTTAATGAAGTCATCATCAAGAGATTAGAGAAGATATCCAGTGAATGCATCCTTGGTCATGGTGATATCACGGTTAAAGAAATGGGGAGGAACCGCCTTTCCACAAAAAGACTGTAGAAAAACACCCAGTAACCTGAGAGAGTCAAGAGAACGGCATCTTTAAAGCCAAATGAGAAACTTATCATGAAATAAAAAACAAAAAACTGATCATGGCGGAGAGCATTGCCAACTATGCCCAATGCTTTTCACACATCATATAACATGAGGACTGAAATGAACCATTAGGAATACAGCAGTTATCACAGGCCTTGCGTTTTCTCCTTCCTTCTGCTCACTCCATGTCAGCCATCCCTGCCTTTGCATAGTATAGTTTGAGTAGAGTGGGGAGAGGTTAGGGGACAGGCAGAAGTGAGTTCAAGAGACAGTGGTGGGAAAGGAATTAAAGTTAGGGGAAATTCCTTGAAAGGTTTAGTTGCAAGGAATGGAGAGAAAGAGATACAATGGGAGATGAGGTAGAGAGAGGGTTTCTTTTCTTTCTTTCTTTTTTTTTTTAACATGGGAAAAATTAAAACATTTAGTATATTGGTGGGACCAATCTAAGATAATTGTTGAGACAGACTTCTGGATATGAAACTAACCATTTATCTGCTTATCAAATAAAGAATTAAGATATGGCATTACTAGTGGAGGAAAACAAATAAGGGCTAGCTATTTAAGGAGATATAAAACTACCATCACTTACCATTACCCTGGATCCACTTGTCAAGTCTGATGATATCAAATAAATTGTACACCAAGTGTCAGAGTCAAAGTTAAGATCTGAGCTTGATGACATAAGACTCAAGCTTGAGAACGATGACAAGTTGCAATACTCCCAAAAAGCTTTATCCACAAAATATCAGAGAAAAACCACCTGTCCTTTCTCTACCTTATAGAACTGATGTGATGAGCAAATGGAACATGCAAACTTTGCTGGTGAGTCTTAGCTGTACAACTACAACGTATTTTAGTGCAACTAACTCAGAAAGAATTACACATGCTTGGTCTTACTCCAAGTTTCCACATTTTAGCTCCAATAAGGCGGGAAAAGGGCAAAATAAAAAAAATTTAGAAGAATAAAGCATGAAAAAAATGTAAGTATCCTGGCTATGTATTGCATTTAAAATACATTTAGTAAACAGTACATGACTGATATCTTAATTTCCATATTTAAAAATCTCTACTGCCAAAAATCCCTCTAGTTTTGACTCAGCTGACCCTGGGGCAAAATGGCAATTGCATACACTAAATTTGACTATGGACCTGAGGTTTAAAAACAAAAAATGTTACCTAATATCTTTCCATGAATCTCTTTTATTCTCTCTGTCCCCTACCACCTGCCAGGATTAACTCAAATCAAAAGACTGTTTGATCCTTGACTTCTTGCCTAATAAGAAACACTGGTAATTGTTTACATATGTTTTGATTATTGTTTTCATCAATTAATTTTTAATTCTGGCTGCTTAGTATATGAACCATAGCTCTCATTAAGAAAAAATTATCTTCTATGATATCTTGATATAACATTGACCTTTCTCCTTATTTCTGCAGATAAACTAATATACAAAGGGGAAAAAAGCTTTTTTTTTTTTTTCCTGATATGGAAGCGTATCTACCTTTATCAAGGAACTGTTAACAAAGAATTCTAACATGGAAGTTATAGTAGACACCAAAGTTGGATTGACTTTTTCACTCAGCTGTCACTCGCATTTGATAAGAAAATATAGATAAGAATTCAGTTGGTAATAAGATATCACAGATATTAAACTGTGAAAGAACATAAAGAACATATATATGTATATATTTGTGTATATAAAATATATGCCACTTTCCTTTAAAATGCCATATACAGGTACAATTGTGGCAAAGGAATTAGCACTTCCTTGTGAAATCAATATACAAACTTCACATATTATTAGTAGAAAAAAAAGCTTAATTTTTCTAATTATGAAGATATTTTTGTATCCTTACATTTATGACATATTGTGTCTATATTAATAACATACTAGAGACTGATTAGCTAGTTAGAATTTCACTCTCCTGTGAAGGTTCCAGTTATTCTTCTTATTTTTTTTTTAATAATTTTTTAAATTTTTTTTTGGATTTTTTATAGTACATGACTGTATAATTGCTGATCCCCATGGGAATACCCCACCACACCACATCCCTCTGGTCACTTCGCCTCCTTTCTTTTTGTTGTTTGTCCATGTTTAGCCCTTTAGTCTTTTTTTTTTTTCCCCCTGAATCTATTTCCTTATCCGTGGTGAAGGTGATTTCTTGGGACTTGGTAGAGAGTGCTGCTTATCTTCCCTGTACTATTTTTGCCTTCGCAGACCCATTCGAGCACCTTTGGCTTGTATGATTGTTTCTTGTTTCTTAGTGGCCAGTTATTCTTTTAAATAATTCATTTTATAATCATCTACATTATAGCCTTTCTAGAAATAAATTATTCTGATGGTTGTATTTATCTATTTCAAGCTCTCTCTCAATCACACATTCTTGCATTATGAGAAAAGGAACTTTTTCTAGTGAATTTTTAAAATTTAAAACATTACCACTTATTGGGTCCATGTAATCTTAAACACAGATTTGTGTATTTTTGACAAAAAAGTTTATTAACACATATTCTCCTAAAATAGTTAATATTATACCAATTATTAACAAGATGTTAATTGATCTTGATTACTTAGGTCATTACAGTGAATATTCAGGATTGACTACACTGTTCAATCTTCATAAGCTCAGAATTTTCTGGGGAGTGTGGATGTATTCACCCTTCACTCTAGGCAGAATAGGCTATACCTGTTCTTGGATGACAGTGTCTGTCTCATAGCTTTTCTGCCTTCCGTGCCATGGCAGGAAGTTACCAGTAATCTTTTGCTCCTATCAACAAGTCTGAATCTAGCAAGATTCCCATACAGCTATCTTATGCTTCTAAAAGTATTAAATAGAACCATTAGTCTCAAAGTGAAGGAGCTGTGCCACAACCCAGCTGCAAAACCACAACCCGCACAAACCACAAAAATGCTTCAGGGATTTGCTTCCTTATTCTACATAATGTGAGATACAGCCTAAATGACCCCCAAGTCCATCCAACCTATGAGCCTATGACGAATCTTAACAGAGAGAAAAATGAGCAACTAAGCTTATTACAACTGAGGCTTATTACAACTCTGACAAAGGACCTCAGAGGGTCCCCTATTTTGGTGCCTGTGATTTATGGCATCTTTGCCATGGTATGAACTTTTGGGTCTTTCAAGTTCTTTGTTACATTACCAATAATTTAGGCTCCTCATGTCCTAAATCATATCCAGATAAATGGTACAAAATTACACTGAGCTTTTAAAAATAACAAAAGATGACTCATACATCTTTCACATAAAAGATAATTCAAAGATCAAAATTTTAAAAACTCAGTATAAATTTTAACTTTATGAAGACTTCGTTGCTAAATGTATTTCCATTTGATGTATCAACAAAATGACATAGCATACTAAAAGATGATTTACCTATAACTACATCATGACCGTCAACCAAGCCAGCAGAGAAGAGCTCCTGAGAAACACCATCTGCTGTATCTGTTCAAATGTGAAATGAATATGTATTAGTAACCATAAAATAAAAATCAACAACTCAGTACCACGTAAAATATGCACTTTTCATTTACAAAAATCGCTCCTGTTTGTAAATTCAACAATTCAGACTCTATCAGAAGGAAAAGTCAGAAGGAAGGTGAAATACTTTTTGCCATGTACAGTTTGCATCATGTTGTTTATGCAATAGAAGTACATATGAAATTATTCACATCATATTATTTGCATTTGCCCAGAAAATTCTGCCCTTTAGGTGCTGTCTGAATCAATCTTCAAATACACCTCTGAAATTCTCTCATAAATGGTTCCTGTGACACTGCTTTTCTTTCTGGCCAAGGTTAATTCCAGTTATGATCAATTCTTTCTATCATAAATCAGAATTTATGGCAAAGGTTGACGAGGTAGCATTTGCTGCCATCTTATATTTGGTACAAACAACTTAAGAGCTTATTGAACTATCGGGATGAGCTATTTGAATTTATGCTATTAAGAAACACTTTTAACATGACATTGATCATTTGATAGCAAGACTCATTCTCTTAGAAAATGTGAAGAATGTAGTTACCTCAATGATAATGAGTGACAGGAGTTAGCAATCAAAAAGATAGGACTAAATAGGCTGGAGCAAGTGAATACAGCTAAAATTACCTAACTGAAAGGTTATGAATGAACATGATAATAGTGAGAAGCCTGAGGTCTTTCTAAAGGGAAATTGATAAATTGCAATCTGCTCAGAAGAACCATTATAAATCCCTATGTTTTTACAAGGGAGATGACATGATCCTGATGGCCATCAGCTATTCTCACAAATATTCAGAACTGTTGCTGCATGAGAGGAAATTAGCTCAGGAGCCATTAACAACCTAAATGGAGGCTTGACTTACTGGCCTTCCAAAACCAGGGAACATATGTAAATATAACTGCTGAACTGAACAAGCAACTGCAGCTTGCTATGCCAAAGTTTGTCCTCATCAGAGAGTTTTCTTGCTTAATCTGTGTTTTAAATGAAGTGACTATATAAGTGAGTCTGAGAGTAAATGCATATATGTGAGCATGTAACTGGAGGTGCCTCTTTCATAAGTTACAATAAACTTTCATAAATGTTAAAGTGCTTAGTTTAGTGTCTTTATGCACAATAATTAATAAATGGTAACTGTGATACTGATCATCATCTGATGCTAACCATCACTTGAAAAGCATCTTTTGCGCCTGGGGACTCTTTCTCCCTTTCACACATTGCTCAAATTCAAAATCTCTAATAAAAATCTTAGAGTTAGTATATTCTTGCGTTTCCAGAAAAACTGCAGTTTTTTACATTTTGCGCATTCCATTTCAACATAAATGAAATGGATTAAAGAGAAAATGGGAAAGAAAAACGTAGGCATCTGATTACTAATCTATAAAATTTCCCATTAGTTGGTTCATCTTGGGTCTATCTTATTGCTAGAAGCACAAACAGCACCTTACAAGATTCTTGTAGGAATAAAATCTCACAGCAGGAAATGAGGGTAGCAAAATGAAAGACTACTCTGAATATGATTTAGCTTTGTGATGCTGGCTAGAAATTTCAGCCTCATATTCTTCATCTTTCTGGATAATACCAGAAACTTCAGGAAGTAGCATACTGAAGTCAGGTGGCGACTAGGGCATAGAGAAGGCAGTCACTACATTTCTGTTGACTGATCTTCTCTTAAATGAATGCATCACCATCTTAAGGCTATCAATAACATTTTATACTTAAATAAGGAGTTATAATCACAGAAGTAGTTGAAAATGGAATAATCAAAAAAGTAATATTTAGAGTGAGCACTGAGGTAGTATGAAAGCAAATAACATTTCCTAAATGATTGACATGTACAGCATCTCCTACTATTTTCAGATCTCCTGGTGCAAGATTATAGTTACACTAAAGTAGGTAATGGTCAGGCTGGCAAGACAAAACGGAAATACTCTGTGTGTCATTCAAGTTATTTTGTATAAATGTAAATAATGTATCTGTAATACTGTAGAACAGAAACTTGAAGGTAGTTGGTCTTTTATTTTTCTTTAAGCTGCTTAACATTCCTAATATGTAAACAGATAATCATATATGCTCTGGTTTCTGGAGCATATAGTAACATAATAAACAAAAGGGCTTGCCTTCGAATGAAGGGAGAACACTTGATATGTTTATGCCATACAGTCTATGCCACATTTATGCATTTATGTGTACATACAGCACAAATAATAGTACACGTGTGCACACACAGGTGTAGAACAGACAATGTCTGAAATGCAGACAGCCTCAGTAATCACACAGGTATAGTGATATATCCATGGCATTACCATTACTAATGGGTTGCTGTTCACTGTCCAGGGAAGGTCAGCTATGGTCAAGAAGCCATGTTTTGTCTGGGCAACAAAGCAGACTATCTTAAATCTAACTGTAGCAAATGATACTGCCAAAGCCAGTATAAAGGGCCAGGTCCTTTTGATAGGGCTGCCTGATACTCCCAAATCCTCAATTCATTAGTAATTCATTTCCTTGTTATCACTTCAAATTAAAATTGATTCTCACTGTCATTGCCAATTTTAAACAGTCAGGTGGAAAAGTAACAAGATAAAAATAAAAATCTGTTCTTTTACTTACTGAACTTGAAACACTAGATGATTACTAGATTTTATCACAGCACTGGCTGGTCAATACTTCTATACTATGAGGAAATAAATAACTGGTATGATACAATTTCACAGACCAACTCTAGATTGTTAAAGATGGGTGTTCCCAGAAAGATCAATTAGCAAATTCATTGGGGATTTGTTTACACTTAATTTGTAAGAGTTCACACGTGAACGTAATGCAAAGTCACTGGGGAAGCTAAGTCTCAGTGTTTACAGGGAACTAGTGAAAGTAGGGCCAGAGAGCCCATAACCATGTATGAGCTAGAAATGTATTTTGTTTCACTGACAGTGCTTTTTAAAAACTGAACCTGAATGCAATTGGCCAGAGCTCTCAGGTTTCCTTAAATTCTTGTCACTGACTCTGGCATTTTGAGTTCAAGTTTGAATCTTCATATAGGTGATAATAATAGGGAGATCAAAACAGATAAATGACCAGATACCAAGTTAGAAATCATTATATTTCAGGGTCTTCAAAATTTCAGCTAACAGAATTATTTAACAATCAAAATTTATATAGAGCTCAATTCATAAAACAGAGTGTAACTAGGGCACATATATTAACACATGCATGCATGAGGTGAATATATTTTAGAAGATATTCAATAAAGACCTCCAGATTGTTTTCATACATTTCAAGACCTGAAACCAGAGATCAAAGAAAACAGTTACAGTCTTATTAGCATTAGCATCTCATCCATTTGTCTAGGTTGTATTGGTTATCAACTAAATAGTAGAAATAGCAATCTTTGTTAAAAGCTAGTCTTACAGTCTCAAAAGTCTGTTAACAAATGCTATTTATCCACTGATTCACCAAAAGTACTTGAAATCCTCCTTCATGCCATATTCTTGCCACATGCTAGCGATAGCAAGAGATGACATGGTTCTGACTTCCAGGCATTCAAGAGATAAAGAACCACCAGCCCAATCTTTAAGTTATTTAAGGAACTATTTAAAATACTAAAATTGAATTCAGTAGCTAGAGTGACATTGTTCCTACCAAGCTTAGCATTGTCTGTAGCAAAGGGAGGTCACAGCCATTTCTCAGCACAGTCTTCAGGTCATTTGAAATAAGAACAGAAGCAAATTCTGTTCCTTTTTCTCTATCACTGTTTGCTGATGAACCCTCCCTGGGACTGCTTATATTGTCTCAGTGCACTCACCAGACCATCCCGAGGCCTACCAGCACCTGCCAGATTTCTGTCCATGTCAAGCAAACACACACTTTACATGTATATATAATAAACAGCACATATCAGTGGAGCTCATGTAGTTAGGAGGGATTCAGTTTGAATTCCCTCCAATTATCACAAATCCTTCCTTTTCGGTCTCCCTCCTTTCTTCCTTCATTTTTAGAGAAAGCATTTTTGAATAGCAAATTACAACCACATGCTTGTAATCAATTTCTGAAATGCTCTTTGCAGCAATAAAATAATAATTTCAATTAAAACTCACCTCTTCCTGGCGTAAATTCAAATCGTATGTCATTAAGTTCCTTTCTGGAGTTTCTGAAATACATAACATATATAGCACATTAAAATCTAATGAAGCAGTGTTTAATCAAATGTATTCCAATTTTTACAAGACACTACTACCATGCAGAAAGCATTTTATGGTTTTTGCTACCTTCAAATATTTCCTCAACTGGAAGAGATCATTAAGATGATAATAAAGGGAACTTTAATTGATAGAATCTTAAACAAACATGCTTATATCACAAAAATGTTCATTTTATAAAATCTCTACTACATTAAAATTTTCAAAATATTTTATTCTAGAATGTGTTTCAATATACTTCTGGGGAAACAGTATTTTATCTAATTATCTTTAAAAGTGAAGGAAAAGAGAGGACCAGAAAGAGGCCAAAGACATGGCACTGACTGAGACAAAACTTTTCTCCCAATGTCTGGAGAAGCCGTCCTAATTTCACAAGCAGAGAAGAATTAAGAACTCAAGAAACAGCCAAGCCCAGAGGGGTTACAGACATAAAAGCTTTGAAGCACTCTGCATCTCCTCTCAGATGTCCTACTCAGAAATAGAAGAGGGATGTGGCACATCCAGCAAAATCTCTATCTGTAGACCTTTTAGGACTGTCTGAGAATCTGAAGACTGTGGATCTCAGGAAAAAAAAAAAAAAAAAGGAATAGGTGCCCGGCCAATACATGAAATTGCAGGCAAGTATACATGGTTCAGCAATCACCTTAGACCCCAGACTAAGCAACGCTGGTCTGGAGGTTGAGGGTGCCACAAACCACCCTGGCCAGCATGCTTTCATGACGCATGTCCAAACAGCCTGGATAGTCTCAACAAACAAGCAATGTCAGCACACATGTACGCTGTGCTCTCAAAGAGTATGGGCATTTCTCAAATTTTTTTTAATTTTAGGATGCCCTTTACAATCGTAAAAGGTTTTAAGGGACCCTGAGTTGCTTCCATTTATGTAAGTTGTAGCTATCAATATTTACTGCCTTAGAAATTAAAACTGGTACATTCAAAAATATTAATTTTTTATGAAAAAAATAACCCATCAGATTCATGTAAAATTTTTCTTGTGAAAAATTACTTTCTTACAGAACAACAAATCACTGAAAAAAAGTGTACTGTTTTCTTTTGTGAGTCTCTGTAATGTATGACTTAAGATTGCCAGATACTTATGCTTTTCCTATATTCAATGATTGTTGCAATACCACGTCTTATAGTCAAGTGTTGGAAATTTCCACCGTGTGTGTGAAAAAACAAGTAAAAGAGTAAAAGAGCAAGTAACTTAACATTACTATAAAAAAAGTTCAACTTCACAGACTCCCTGAAAGGTTCTCAGTCATTAAAAACCGTACTTTTAACAAACATGGAAGTCACACTCAATGAATAAAACTCCATTTTATCCAACAATCAACCTCTGACACATGCACAGAAGTTATTATTTGTTTTCTCTGTTTTAGGTATGTTCAATGGCCTTTCCAAATTTACTAATTTAAGGAGTGGGAGAGTAAAAACCAACAAGTCTCAGTAACACCAAACAAACAAATGCTCAATTCCTTTCACCTTTGAGAGAAATTATCCTCCTAGATGTTTCACATTACTAACATTATCAACGAACATTCATTTTAATAGTCTCGGTTCTGTTTGCTGAACATCAGCAAAGGTTAAACTAAAATAATGTAAAAAAAGAAAAATCACTAGAAAAGCAAATATTTAGTTTGCTTAATGGTTAAATGACGAGTAAAAAATGAAAAAGGAAACTTATATGACATTAATGTACATCATTGTTTCTTTTTCTTTCGATAGATGTAGTCTAAATGAGTTTGTTGGCCTAAGACCATGAGAGGTATTAAGAAGCTACCCAGAATATCATCATGTCCATCCTGATTTTTAAATATTAATGCTACAGAAGTAATAGCCCACACTCATCACCTCTATCTACATCAACTGGGACTCAAGTTAAGGAAGTTGCCTAGTCAAGTCATTCTTTTATGACTCAGAACTTAAAATACTCGCCTTGGAAAAGATCACAGTGATTGATTATGGGTAGTAGACTTGTCCCATCAGGATGAAATATAGTTGGAAAAATGCCTAATTGGATCTAACTACTGAAGGTCATTCTTTTATACAGAATTAATCTTTTCAGATTCATACTTAACACCTTTAATTGAAAGTGCATTTACTTTAATTGATGTGGCACAGGATACTCTCTATTTCAGGAAAGCTGAAAATAGGTGTGATTTAAGGCCAGAAACTAAGTCTGTGCAACTTTACAGAGGAAATGCTAGAAAGATGTGTGTTGCGGCTTCATGGTCCAGGTTATCTGTGACTACTCCTATCAAACTCTTCTAACCCTAAAAAAAAATTAATGAAAAACACCCATCATTTCTCTTTTTGTATATATTGCATCATCAGTGCAAAAGTCTATAACACTCAGAGAGGAAGTTTTGTTTTTGTTTTGGATAGGTGATACAATCACAGGTTTAAAAACCAAAAGGTAGACAAATACAGTGAAAATTAGCTCTCCGAATCCTGTCATTCAACTACTTGGTCCCACCCACCTCCCTCCACCCTCCAATGGAGAGCAATACTGTAGGCTTCTTGTGTATCTTTTTCAAAATGTTTTATTCATGTACTAGCAAATATACAAACAAAGATTCCCCCTAGCCTATTTAAAAAGATAGTAGCACACTATATCCATGGTCCTGCACCTTGCCTTTTTTCCCTAACTTGCCCATATACTTTAGTTTTCTCCATATTGGTTCGTAGAAAATTTTTTCATTTTTTAAAATAGTTACACAGCATTCTACTATCTACTACATATACTATCTCCTTATAAAAACAAGTTCCCATTTTCTGAGCAGACCATCTCTAGTCTTTCACTGTTATAAACAATGCCTCAATGAATAACCTTGTTCTCATGTCCTTTTGGAAATATCTGAGTATAAAAATAGATGTTTTAAAGCAAACAGCTTGGTCAAAGGATACAGGCATTTTGAATCTGATAAATATTGTCCAATTCCACCTTCATTTAAGTTGCACCAATTTACACTCTCACAAGCAATGTGTAAGCCCCATCCCAGAGACCTTACAATAGTAAAGCAGGAAGTGTATTAAAAAGAAAAAAAAAAAAAAAGTAACGGAGATATGGAAACTCTGCCAGCTGGAAAGTTTACAGTTTATTCCATATTTGGAGGGAGCAACCACACTCAGCACCAGCTGGTTATGACCAGGCTAAACATTTCTTCTTGCTATTTCCATTCAAAGTGAGAAGTTTGGAGATACAGATTGGCATGTGTAAGGCTATTCTTGCTCTTTCAATTCATCTACAAGAGACACAGTGATCAGTGAAACAAGGCAGCTGGCTAAGAGGGGGTGATGATGAACACATGAGTGAGCACAAATCCCTTCCTGGCAGCAGAGATGAGGAAGGGCCCAAGTAGTTGAAGTACATATTTTTATAGGAGGCAGCATTTTTCTGTACCTCTTAAAGTACCATGTAAGGGTCATCTGACAGAACCATTCCTCCCAGAGGGCTCTAACACCAAAATGCCAGCGCAGGACTATCTGCATTCCTCAGCGGTCTATTAATGTCTCTTAGTTCCTGCCAACACAAAATGTGTGGGGTATAACATCCTAAAAACCAGATATGACTAAAAGACATGAAAAAGCCCAAGACCATCTTTGTCAAAGGCATGACATAGTGTCCTTGGCACTTTACACATTCTACCACCAGGATGCTCGGGACAGTAAGGTTCAAAGTCAACCAACCCAAGCTCTGAGGTGGAAGAATGCAGCTGGGGAGCACCAGCAGGCAGATGCTACTTAGCAGCAGAGGATTTCTTCATTTAACAACTCTCTTTTGGTTTACTTTTACCTTTAACAACTCTCTTTTGGTTTACTTTTACCTAAGACTCCAGACCCCGCTAAAGCAGTTGGTGCCCAAGGAAGGACCCCCCCCATACACACACTTCCTGACTATCCCCCACCTATCAGGAGAGGAGGGGGCTCTGTCCAAGAAGACAAGCTGAGTCAAGAATCAGTAAGGACGTTATTTTTTGTTTGGTTGCTTCTTTCCCATTATTCACACTATAATGAAGTCTTTCCCATTTAGGAGGAGAAAGGGACAAGAGCTTGCTCTGAGGTAGTGGGGCATTTCTCTCCACATCAGGTGGTAAACACACAATGAAGAGAAGGGTCTGTGTTGAAACCTACACAGCACATGTTCTACTTTCCATGTCTCGTCAATTGTGAGGTGAGCATTTACTATCAGCTGGTGCTTGTTTAGTGTTTCACGTACATCACTACTTCATGTTCAAAACAATTTTCAAGGTAAGTATAACTATTATTCCTTACTAATTTACAGACAAGGAAATTGAGCCTGATAAAGGGTAAAGCATGTACCCAAATGCATGTGTATAAGTAGCAGATCACGTTTAACCTACAATTTAGTAAATGTCACCCATTGTCTTTTACAGTTCATATCCCTTATGTTGATGTCATTAGTCTTGCCCTGACTGTACAGATGTCCTGACTCGTATCTCCATGTTCAAGTTCACAATCTGCAGGAGCCAGTCAGCTTGTTAGATGAAAATTTGACCATGTCAACTCCCTCGCTGAAAAACCCCATTTGCAGCAAAAATACAAAATTCCAAATTCTCCACGACCTGACTTTGGCCTGACTCCCACCATCACCTCACACGCTCCTTCCCTTGGTCACTCTGCTGCCATCTCCAGTCTGCCTTCATGCACAGACATGACTTTGCAAGGGACAGTCTGAGTGGAGCAGGGAGGATGTAAGCCTGACTGGAGTGGGTTTCAAAAGCAGTGGTGGAAAGGAATAGAAATTAGGGACAATCTTTCGATGAAGTGGAGATAGCTCTAATGGAGGTGTGGTAAAGAAATGGCCTTTTTTTCAGAGAGAAAATATTTCTGTGCTTGTAGGACAAATCTAGTAAAGAAGGAAACTGATGATGGAGGGCATGGAGAGCTGTTCCTGGCAGCTGTAGCCTCCTGGGGGAGCGACATTCTCCCACCGCCTGGAAATTTCCTGTCACTCTCACTCTCCTTCACGTGGTTGACTTCAGTCATGATCTAGGACTGGTACTGCCTTTTTGGGGGGAGACCAGGAAAGGAAAGGTAGCATGCTGAGGGCAAGGTTCTTTCCAATCTGTTCAGCTAGCACCAGTTCTGTAGTTGGCACTTCACATTTTACTCAAGGGTAACTATAAGCTTATTGCTACAATGTCTTTTTCTACTAAATAGTACACTTCAAAGGGACAACTACCCTCATCCTGCCTTGTTCACTGTTCTTCCCCTAAGTGCCAGGCACAGTGCCTAGGAAGTACACAGATGGTGTTTGTTGAAAGAATGAATCCATGCATGAATGAAGAGTTCACAAGCCTGATTTCTGTGAAGCCCTCTCAGTTTCTGTATCTTATCGTGTTTCCCAGCTGTGTGGCCTGGTACACTCTATCTCTGCATAGCTCTTTAAGGATAACATCACATCCTCTACCATCTTCTCATTCTCTCCCTGGATGATTAATTCCAAATCCATAATGCAAAACCTACTAACCAACTACATACATGCTGTCTCTTCATGCAATTTTAAAACAAACGACTAGGAATTGCAGCATATCCAAGATGAATGAGTCATTTTCCTCCTCAAATTCACTTCTCTGCCCTCTAAGGCAGCGAATGGTGGTGAGGGCCAGCCACTATACCCTATGACTCAAACCTCCTGGGGCTCTGTCCAGTTACTGTCATTCTATAACCCCAATACTACTGGTCAAGGGCAGGTCAGCATTATCTGGTGCAGATGAGAGTAAGTGGCTTAATGAGCAAAAAATATTTTACCCATACTCACGAATACCACCTGTATACACATGTAGAACACAGGTGCTGAAGCTAAAGATGCAAGCAAAGCAAAAGGTAAAAGTCACAGATCACTAAGGGAACTATTATTCAAGGTGCAGTCCCTGGCAGATGAGCATGCAGCACAGGAAGACTGTTTTTGTATTTTGTAAGATGTGGAAAGTGATGCAAACATAACAAATTGAAAAAGAACTACAAAATAAGGCAGAAACAAAATCAGGAGAAGTCTGTTATAGCCAGGCTGATGGTTGCTGTTGAGGAGTTCACACTCATCACTGGTTTACTAAAGCATATCCCTGCCCTGCAATTAGATGGCCTTGTGAGAGACAGACTGACTGGAAGCAGGCATGTGAGCTCAGTGTGCTCACATGCCTGCTTGCCAGCACTGAGGTCCGGTTCACCACTCTGCCTTTTAGTTTCTTCAGGAAAAGGGTGATAATGCTTCCTTCACAGTTTACATGAGTGAAAACACGGTGTCAAGGCCTGCTACCAGGCATTGTGATGCTTTATATTATGAGGGTCACAGAATTGGGTGGGGGGGAGGTCATGACTCAGTCCTTAAAAACCCCGTATACTGTTTCTAGACAATGAGAGCAGACATCTACAGGAAACCCCAAGTTAAGTACATGCTAAAAGCATAGTAGTAGAGAAATATTAGACCAATTCAGAGATAGGAGTGCTGCCCCTTTCTTGGCTGTCCCTCTAGTCATCCTTCACACTCCTGTCAAATTAATCTTCCTCTGAGGTAAAGGCCCAGTCATATACTCATATAATTTTACACCTCAGAGGGCTCTAGAGGTCACCAAACCCATTTTCCTTGTTCTTTGGGTGAAGAAACTGAAGTCAAAGTAGAGATTAAGTGGCTTGTCTAAGATTACACAGCTGGCTAATTCACTCACCACTCTAGAAATACTTATTGATTAGCTACTAGGTGTGAGGTCTATCCTAGCAGCTATTAATGACAGAAATGACACCCAAATCTGAGGTTTAGACTTTGAGTAAACTGATTTTCATCCTAGATTGAAAGTTTTTAAGGCTGCACATAAAGTAAGTAAAGGTGCAGTCTCTGAAGGAAGAACATCCCATGTTCCATGCAGCCCTACTCCATTTAAGACTTACAGCATGCAATGAGAATGTTACAGGTGGAAATGTGTTTCACATAGGACGATGTGGTTATAGAAACAAAGGCTGAGAACCATCCGCACTACACCCCAAAGCCCTGCCTGAAAATGAATTTCTCCTAAGTACCTATATTTCCATGAACCAGATGCCATATGTCCCAAGATTCTGAGAATAATGAGTCATATACCTACTCTTTCCCTCCAAACCTAAGCCTTGCATTAGTCTTACCTCAAAATAATGTTTTAGACCAGACCCTTTAAAAAGTGTGTGAAAATACTTCTCAACATTGCATCCAACCCCTCCAAAATATGCCCACATCTAGAAAATATAAGTTGGTAGCATCCAGAACTCTAGACTACATCAAATCATGCAGCACCACACGGCACAAGATCAATGTCGAAAAGATAAGGAAGTCATACAGTTCCCCTGAAAAAAAGAGCAGGGGGTAATATTCACTTATGCAGGTTTTCTTCAAGTAAGAACCCGACCTTAACATACTGATTTTCTGCAAGTTTTCCTGAAACTAGAACCTCAGGCTAATGACTGATATAGCCCATTGGCTATCAAACAGCCTGAAGAACCTTTTTAGATTTGGAAACTATAGGGAGCAGCCTGGCTTCAAATGATTTCACAACTAAATTCACAGCCTAAATTAGAGATACATATGCAGAGCCCTGCATACAGAAATGTTTGATGTCCTTACAGTGCTAAGACCTATAAGTTACATTAAAAAAAAGTATCATAAATAACTGCCTTCACTATCTATAAAGAATAGTTTTCAAAGCTGCTCTTCGTTATCACCAACAACTTGAACTAAATTTCTTCTCCCTGGTATATGTGCTTCATTTGGTTTCTAGGAAACCACACTTTCTGGGTTTGCCTCCTATCTCATTAACTATTTAACTAGACATTTAAAACTGGTTAAGATGATACATTTTATGAGTCTATTACCACAATTTAAGAAATCATTTCCATATATACTTTACTTTACCTGCTTTTCCCCAGAATTCAAAATTGCTAAGTTAATCTTCAAATTAAGTTTTTACTACCTAAAGAAAAATAAAAATCAGTTTTTATCAGGACAAAATCTAAACTAAGATTTTGTTTTTTCTTAAAAGAAACCTCTTCAAAATCTTCACGGCAGCACAGTAGACAAAGAAAATGGCTGCTTCCTCTTCCTGACCCTACACACTCTCCAATCTAAACACAAGTATTTTTTTATTCCAGTGATTTCCATGATTTGGAAAATCATGAAAAGTAAACAGGAAAGTACAAAGAGTAATAAATACAGATACACCTATCATCTGAACCTTAAAAATGTAACATTTTGTCATATTTACTTCAGAACTTAATATATAAAAATTTTTGTAACATTTCACCTACAAAACAAAATCCAGCTGTGGTGAATCATGAGCAACTAGATTACTGTGTAAGAGATCAAGATCTGCTTCCTGCCAATATTATGGACCTATATTTTCAGGAATAGCAGCTCTTCTCAGCATTGAGGATATCCAGTAAATAGATATAGGGAGCTGATTTTTACCTATAAGGCAAAAGGCAAGTGGAGTGACTACAGAAGCACAAGACTCCTGTGTATAACTTGTAAGAGCAAAAAACGTGACAGTCCAGTCAAAGCTCACATATGTCAAGTGCATTACAATAAAATGTTAGGGCATCCCTGACATGGGGACTCAAAATGGCCATTTGAACTGCAGACAGGGCTGGTAGGTGAACTGACACAGCAAGAAGAGGGGGAGAGGGGTGGTGCTGCAGGCTTTGAAGATAAACAAAGTTTATTTCTTTAGGTCGTAAATTGTTTACAAACTCTCCAATTATCTCCCTTGCCAATTATTTGGCTTAATTCTTGCAAAAAGAATGGTCCTTACTTCAAAATTAAACACACAATTGAACATTTGAATACTAGAAATAAATTAAACAGAAAAAGATTACTACATACTTGAGATGTCAATTATTACAACTGAGTGCTGAATTTAGCTTTACTGGCTTGCAAATAAGGGAAAAATAATACATGATACAGTTCTTATCAAAAAAGAAGCATGCAAGGCAGAGTTTTTTCCCTTGGCATTAATTTCCAGGAGAAATTTTTTTATGGAATCCCCTTTATAAGAAGCACTGAGTAATGTCTTCAACTCTATATTGTAAAAGACAGGAACTTTTTTCCATATAAATGTCTGCTACTATGTGGCACAAAAGATGAGAATTTTTTCTCCCCAATGCTGAAGGCACAATATTAAATCTTACCTGAATGATGGCATTTCTGCTGGGAGCTGAAATAATGTGGCAGAGGAACATTGTTGCCTGATGATTTACCTCAACAGAGGGAGCACAAAGAACCCAGAGAAATGATGACCTATATGAGACTGCTTCCTGCTACCCCAAAAGGGTCTTTGGCATATGCTGCACTGAGCAATTTCATGACTGAGCTCTCGGATCAGCATTCCAAGGAGTCCGATGGTCTATGTGCTGAATGAACATAGATCTTTCACTTTAACTAAAACATACCTACTTGGCAGAGGGAACATTCTGCTGTGAACGTGTGAGACTGACTTGTGGTTATGTCCTCCCTTGGAGAGTTGACTAACTGTTAAGGGAAATGGGTTCCAGGGCATCTGAACTTCAAAAGCAAGCTCTGTGGCTAGCCAAGAACTTGAATATGTTCTTACATAAAGACCAAATTCTATTACCTCAGAACAGAGAAAAGATCATTTTTATGCTTAAAAAATTTAAAGAATATGTGTCATTAGTCAAGTGAATTAGCCACAGGAGAACAGCAATAGCAGATAGTGAACAGACAATAATGAAGTTCTTGAAACTTTTGTCAGGTGATCACAAAAAATAAAACCACATATTATTTAAAATTCCTGATGCCTATAATTTTTCTATTAATTTACATGTATATCAAAACCAGGGCAAGCTATGTGAAAGATAGGCCAATTTAAGAGAAAATGATCAACTGCAATAAGGTTTAAGACAAATGCCCAGCAAAAAAGGGAGAAATTATGAAAGACTAACAAATAGTGAGTGTAAGTACCAGTGTCCTCTAGGTTAGATATATATACAAAATCTTCCCTGACTTTTCCAGAGATGTTATCTTAAGACAAATAAATTTAATGATAAGTGGATAAATGAGATTTAGCCAAGTATTATCCTTTTTGATCCTTGTCTGAGAAACTGCCTATAAGAAAATGTGTTTATAGTCCAGGGTTGATGAACTTTTGGCAAAACAAGATAAATCCGCAAGTTGGACTTTGCTGAAATTAGCTCAGCAAATGACTATAAAATACAAAGTTGCACTGAAAGCAACATTTTTACTAGGTACCTGATAAATTGTTGATGGGCATCAGAAGGAAGACAGGATTAGGAGAATATTTTTATGCAGAATAAAGGAAAAACAAAACCAAGAAATTCCAAAAACTTTCTCAAGACAAAAAATCTACTTGCTTATGAAGCTTTCCAATTATACCAACAGTGCTTAAAATTCACACAGAGCAGAGCAGGTGCCTGAGGGCAGCAAATGACAAGTCTCCTTTGGGCTCACATATCCCATAAAGGATATCCCAGTGAAGGATTTAGTTATTTGCATGATATGACTTAGAATGAGGACTAGTTCCTGGAAAGGTTTCTAGTTATTTTTACAAAAATTGGTTTTATTTTTAAATCTGAAGAGTGCCACAGTAAGAGAAGGGAAATAGGAATTGAGTCTCCATCAGCTCCATGAACACCTCTGTTAAGTCCCACAGCTCAAGAGACCCCACAACTCTCATCACTCTAAGGTGGCACTTAAAATGGCACCACTGTGTGACAGGGGCCCTCTGCTTCCTTCTCATTGGAATCCAGCGCATCTTTGAAAGTCAACATTTTACCCTTTAGCAAAATCTAAATTTGTTCACAGCCTATGGAACACTAACTTATGGCACACGATATTACAATTTTGGGGGAAGAAACCATCTCTTCAGCAGTCCCATACAAGAAAAATGGCTTTTTTATCCCTTGGCCTAGATAGCAGAACATCCTAATTGGGAAATCCCTAGTACCTGTAATCCCACAAAACTGGAAAGGCCCTTAGCTTGATATCCTGCAGCTCACTCTGTGATGATCAATACTGCCTGCACCAGGGAAGGCATATCTGAGGGCAAAACTCCAATGCAGACTAGTGTAGCACACAATCTTATACCATACAGTCACAGCAACAGCCTACATTATACATGATTGCCAAATAATGAAAATGCTTTTCATGTGTGGGTCATGGAATCTGTATTTTAGAGAATAACTCACATTTTGATGATTTTGAAAAATATGCTTGAGAACGTTTAGTGTGCAACTGCCATGCACGGAAACTGCACGGCACAGTGAAGGACTCAGCAAGTCATGGGGACCGTGTGTTGTTATTCTCTAGGAGTCATGCTCTCTTTTCCTCCATGGTGGTGTTTTCAATGGTTGACTTTTATGTGCTACCTTTTGACTTGACAATTTTTAAAGACTAACTTAGCTTTCTAGACCTCCTGAATTCAGTTGAAATTTAAGAAAGGGGAATGGGCTTGACAAAAGAATCATCAATCTACAAAAGTATATATACAGAGTGCATCCTACTACGAAAGTATATATAGAGTGCATCCAATCTTGCTATTGGTTTTTTTTTTTATGTAAATTGACAGATGTACTTTTTATAAAGAAAGCAGAAAAAAAACAGTGCCCTAGAGTAAGAAGAGGGGAAAGGCTCTAGAAGGAAAAGCCAAAACATCGTAACACAAAACCAGTATTCTCTATTAGCTTAAGACAACATAATTTTGATTGCTTTCCAAATTTAAGAGAATGAGTTGACAAAAATGCATAACCTTACTGAACACCAACAGAAACCCAAGAAAGTTAAAGATATGGTGAAAGCGAACAATAATGAGTATTCTCAGTAAGTATACAGAAATTAAAAAGGCAGCCCAGAGGGACTATGATGCTACATGTGTACATGAGCAGGGTTGGCATATCAGAGAACTCTCAATAAACAGCTAAGAAATGGATTCAAGCAGTGCATTAAATCTCCTCCTAAGCTGCTGCGTGACATTATAGTAAATGCAAGCACACATGACAGAACTCCTGGTATGGACATAACTCACCCTATATAAATGCCCACATAACAAGAGAAAGAGTATCTGGGCTGAGGGCAAATAAATTGCTGTGCTGAGTTCTGATCATAGAGTAGATATCACATTAGGAATGGGTCTGGGAACGAGAGCTAATGAGATTCTGGCCCCAAAGCCAGTCTTTCACAAGCAGTCAGCCAAGAGTCAACATCTGAGTGGTTGACTAAACCCAAAAGGGACTCTCAGTGAAAATAAGCTGTGGACCAGTCTTTCTGATGCTAGGCTCTGGGTGGCTGCAGAGCCTCACAGCCTGGGCCAGGAAAAGTTGCTGCACTGCCCATGGCTGCTCTAAAGTCTACACTAAACCTATTCTCAAGTAAGAATAGAAGGCGAGGAACAGGTCTCTAAAAACAGCTCCATATCCAGCTCCTGTCCTTTCTTTCGAACCATTCAGAATGTTAGAGTTGGTTTTATGGGGAGTCAAAGGAAAGCAAAACATGTCAGACTTGCTCATATTCTGTCACTGCAGTGTTTCTGAAGACACATTCAGGAGTTTAAGTACAACTGTAACAATGACTTGTAACATTAACTGGCTTGAGACCCCTTGATGTCTCAGTATCATTCTAAGTCTTAGAATCTAAGTCTCAGTATCTTCATCTGATGTCTCAGTATCATTCTTAGAATGATGATGATGATGTCTTTGATGATGTCTTAGATGATGTCTTAGAATCTAAGTCTCAGTATCTTCATCTGTAAAATAAAGTGTAACTGTAACTACTCCACAGGTAGCAAAGAGGATTATATGAGGAGGGTAGTAACAACAATAGCAAATTAATCATTGGCTATTGAGTTCTCAGTGTCACATCATGACAGGCTTTGCTTTGCTCTTTCTCATCTCTTCACTTCACCTAGAATGTAGGCATCCACTCTTCCCTGAGGCCTAGAGGAGTTTCCAGTCCCAGAACCTTCTGTGTTAAGCAATATTCAAGAGGGGATGGGTCTCCACGAGAATTCTCCATGAGAATGCCAATAATGTTTGAACAAACAGGGCCTAATATTTGGAGGTGGAGCATGGCACTCTCCAGTTGAGAGTTTGAAACAAACACAAACCGGTAATAGATTTGCTCTGGAATCCTTTGATAATACTGAGAGTGAAAAATCTGTGAAGATGTAAGGGTTCTCATGATAATCTACCCCATTATCATTTCCCTTATAATTGAAATTCTTCATTTGATCGAATCAAATGAAAGGCTATCATTCATGTAAGGTGGCAGATACAACAGAAGACTGAAGACACATCTGCAGTACGTAGGTAATCCTGTCTACCAGATTAGGGGAATTCCAGGAGAAAAAAATTCAAGAAAAATGTGCATTTCAGGATGGTTTGGTAAGCAGTTTCTTTCCTTTGCACCAGCAGACAGTACACATGAGTCATTCACATTATGAGCTCCTCTCCATCCAGAGCCTCTTCAAACACAGGCAGGCCCGAAGGCACAATGCTCCCAGCTCAGAGTGCTATTTAATCGTGACTCTCCTCATCTCTGTTATTATGGATCTGTCATTCAGAAATGCTCTCGGCTATCAGTGACAGCATGGCACTTTATGGAGATGACATTTCTGTGTTTTGTATTCTGAACATTAAAAACCAGTTTGGCTCACCAAATGAGCAATGGGCACCATGCTAATTACATAACTTTTTAGAGCACTAATAGGCTCTCCTACTGGGCCAACTGGGAGAAAAGGAGCATAATGCTCATTTCTATCTGCTCCTCAGCATACTGACTGCCTTCAGTCTGTTGATGCGGTCATTAATAAAACATTTAAAAATGACCTGTAAAGGCTTTTTTACAAACTAGCGGCCAGGAGCAGGCTGCCAAACAGCTGTGTATTTGAAAGAGTTGAAGCTCCTATCAAGGTTGGCCACTAATGAAGCAAGCTTGTTCAGGGAATCTCCTGTATAAGAATTTTGTCTGTGTTTTGACTGGTTACGAATAGGAAAAAAAATTCCAGTATTGAGGTGTTTCAAAAGACAGAAATAAGCATGCCTGTGATAATGGCTTTGCTTTGCTCTGAACACATAAAGACTTAATTTCCTCACTGTATCTGACATGTAATCAGCAGCTTGCTTTTTCTCTAGCTCCTTTCAATTTTAGGACAGTTGAAAATAAAAATATGACCCTTCTTGAAATTTTTAAGCATCCTAATGGGTATTCTTAAAAGCAAATTAAAGAAGAGTTTGATCCTCTCTTTGCTGTCCCTTTTATCTGCCAAAATACCATTAAGTAAAAATATTCATCAAATATAATTCTTTCAACCTCAAACAAAATATATTAACAGGTTATATAATTGAATAGATGGGTTCCAGTCCATCTGGGAACTAAGACAGATATTATAATGATAGGTGAGTTTAAAATGAGGTAAGCAGAGCAATTTTCAGCTCAGCTACACAGGACACAGAGGAAATGTGCAGGACTCAAAAGGAGAGAACACAGAGGTGAAATACCCTGCAGGCTGTTCTCAATGAACTGGTGAGCAGTCCTAGAATACAGAGTTGGAAAGACACTCTATAAGTGAGCAGATTGAGTTGCATCAAAGGTGCTTGGTCTGTTATCCTTAAGAGGATTCTCACCTCACGAGCTGGGACCACGGCAGCCACTTTCATTTATTTATTTTTTTCAAATCATCCAAGTGTGTACTTTATCATACCCTGCCAGTTACTACATGCTCCTTGAAAACACACACACACACACACACACACACTTATGGATGAAGGGCACAACTTCAAGCATGAAGGCAACAGAACCAAGTTCCTTCCTAGCCTTCACATATCCTAAAATGAATTGGCAGATCTTTATCATAGAGAAACTCAAGCCTATCAGACTGGAAGGAAATGATTAAGAATTTCAATGTCCCAGTACAGGTTTCTTACAGAAGTAAGAGAGGTAAGAACTCTTATGGAGAGGTAAGAACAAATATTCTGTGTATCTCAGAATATTTCTTCTGTGGAATTAATACAAATCAAAGTGGCTATGCCACCAGTACCAAAACTCTAGTACTGTGAAGTTGAGTCAGAAGAGGACTTGCTGCCTTTGGTCAATAGCTTATGAAGGTAATGAAGAAGCCTTATGGAGTGGACTCCCCTTCCTCAACCACTCTCATCATTCTATTCATGAGGAGGTTATCCTTTAGGACTCCAAAATCAGGAATATGTCATCATGTGTCTTTTAAGGAAAACAGGTGCTATATTATTTGATTTCTGCCTATTATCAAACAGCTTATTGAGTCTGGCACTAGAGTTGAGAAGAATATTGGCTCAACAGTTACACAAACTTCTCCAAAAATGGGCATATTGTTCTTGAGCCAAGCAGAAATATTAACAATCAGACAACAGGTTCAGGAGTAGGAACTTTCAAGGGAGAAGGTGACATATTTTGAGACTTATCTGGGTAACTCAGTCTAGCCAAATTCACTAAAGAGCAGTGCCCACTGGACACACACAAGACAAGGGCTTCCCTCAGACAGCTTGCTTCTTTCTACACACAGCTAGGAAACCTACCAAACAAGTGAGAAGGCAAGGAAGAGGGTAAGAGCAGGCAGTGCAGTTAGGGCACTTCAGAAGGAAGAAACAAAAACTGCTATGGAAAGACTGCTTTTCAGCAGCATCTCATTATTAAAAGAGATAATTTGAGAGCACTCAAAACAGAAAATAATGATTACTAAAATTCAGCATGTAATTGGTAAAAACAAATGAATTCAGAATAACCTAGTTGCTTTTTCTGCTATTATAATAAACTTTCCAATTTAAAGAGAAAGTGTTAGCCTTGCTTTGCTGAGACTAGTGTACTTGGAACATGGTGTGAATTTTTTAGGAGTATCATACAGGGGATACAGGGGTAAAACACTTTTGTGGGCTTGGAAATCCTGAAACAAAGATCTTTTCATGCCCTCCCCAACTTTGTCAATTTAGGGATTTTGAGATTTGGCTCAGCAGAAATGCAAACTACAAAATTCAATCACTACTTTTTAATCCAGCACATTAAATTAATAAAGATTATTAAACTATACCAGGAAACACAAAACACTAGCAAGGATACAGTTCATTGGATGCTTCTTCAGGGCTATCCAGGGTGTAAACTGATCACATTTTGAGAGGGTTATTTGGCAATACGTTCCCAGAATTTTAAGAGTTATACTTCTTGATGCGTCAATTCTACTCTATGAACCTGACATGTAAATAAGGTATAAATTTCACAGTTTTCTAGATAAGTACAGTTTCTAGAGTATTTTGTAGCAAAAATCTGGTACCAAATTAAATCTCCAATGATAGGGAGATAGTTAAATAAATTGCAGAGGAATAACTACAGGAAGCAGTATAACATAGTTACTAAAATGTTGTTTATAAAGAATCTTTAATGACATGAGATATTGGTTATTAATGTACACTAAGTGCAAAAGGCTGGGTACAAAAACTGCACACAGTGTAATTGAAACAATAAAAAATATACAGATGAAAAGAAATAGAATACACCAAAATGTTAATTGTGCTTATCCAGAATGATGGTTCAATGGGTAATCATTTTCCTCTATGACTTTCTGTGTTTTTCAAATTTGCTCTAATGAACATGTATTGCTTTTATCATGCAGGGTAAAGCTCCTTTCAAGAGATCCACTAAAATTTGAAAGAGAAGCTTATGCTGCAATGACTCATCATCATTTGAACAAAGCAAAACAAACAACAAAACAAAAACAAAACAATTTAAAAGGAAAAGTAGGGAATGAACTAAAAATTAAAAAATAAAAATAACAAACTAGCAAGTGACTAGGTGACTAATGGAAGAAAGTAGTGAAATAAGGGATCTGTGGGTGAAGCTTAGGTTGCAATCTGAAACAATCAACGAAATATTACCTGAAGTTAGACTAGTTTGCAAAACTTTGACTATAATTATAGTATAGAGGTTAGCTAGCTGCTGAAGGTCACCCGGGCCGGTTCCAGAGCCCTGGGAGGGAGCCCCTCGCCGCGCGCCACCTCCACCACCCCTGGGAGCCAAGCCCCGCCTCCAGGTTCCTCCGGAAACTGGCCCACCTTGCGCACCCAGGTTAGCTAGCTGCTGAAGGTCACCCCCGCCGGTTCCAGACCCCTGGGAGGGAGCCCCTCGCCGTGCACCACCTCCGCCACCCCTGGGAGCCAAGCCCCGCCTCCAGGTTCCTCCAGAAACCTGGAGCAAGCGGCGCCGGCGCAAATTACTAAACTAAACTAAAGTACAGATCTACTTTCAACCTGGAATACACTCCCATCAACATGCCAACCAACACAAGATCCATGGTTTCTCAATATGTAGAACAGGTTCAAAAGCAAAACACAGTAAGGAGAATAACTTTAAACATGCAAGCAAGTCCTACAGGAAGTAATCCATCGCCAACAAAGAAAGGACAATCTCCAGAAAACTCCAAAGAAATGATTTACATCTCAGAAAAAGATTCCTCTATTAACATGTTAAATGCACTCCAGCAATTAAGAGAAGAATTAGAAAAAAAGGACAACAGTATGATAGAAGCAATTAATGCACTAAGGGAGGAAATAGAAACATATAAAAAAGAAAGCATCAATATGCATACCCTAATCAACGAACTAAAGAATGAAAATGAATCCCTAAAATTGAAA
>PVHY01019334.1:0-26537 GCA_004024945.1 Uropsilus gracilis
CCTTCTTTGTTTGCACACCCTTTATATACCCTGATTTCCCGCCTTCCAGGAAATCTGTTTCACCTTGACTATTTCACTTCTTTCTTCCCCCTGCATCCCCTGAAGGGAAATTCCAGCTAAGGTCATTCCCCCATTTTAACATTACCTGTCCTTAAAATCTGCAATTTTAAACAGGAGGGGGGGGGCACACCCTATCAGAAGCAATCCATAACCCTTTTCAGTCTAACTGCACAGTAAAATATTTCAGTGTATTCAGGGATTTTTTTTTTTTTTTTTTTTGAGACTACGTCTTGCTATTTTTGCCTGTGGAACCGCAGGCTCACATTGCCCAGGGTACCACAGACTCAAACAATCCCCAGCCTCAGCTTCCCAGGTAGTTGGGATTACAGGCGTATGCCACCACACCCAGCTATTTTTTTGGAACTAGGTCTCGCTACGTGCCCCTGGCAGAACTCGAACCACAATCCCTGGCCCTAGCAGTGGCTTCCTAGGCTGCCACTTACAGACTTGTGCTACTATGCCTGGCACATAATTCTAAAAATTATTAGTTTGGAAAATAGGACACAGTCTTAAAAATGGATAACAAACACTTAGAATTTAGAATATCACCTAATACAAATGAATATGAGGAAATTCAGAATGAGGGAGACTAAGAGGAGATCTCTTTCATTTTCTTGTTCTAATTTTCACAAGTTTCTGTGACTTCAAGTCATGCAAAGTAACCAGACATTTTAACTAAGCCTAAACCAACTATCAATGGAGAAAATGACATGAAGGATACATTTTTAAACTAGGCTGAAGATTCAAGGGACTTTAGCTGCCGACTTGTTTAGGGATAGAATGAATTTAGAAGGTCATAGGCAGAAGATAGCAAGTTTCAATTTCAATTCAAGTTTCAATTCAATTTCCAAGTTTCAGTTTAAGGTCACCTAATCCCTACCAGGTGGCCTTAGGGTATTTACAATAAAGCTTTTAGCTAAGCATAAGTATATATTGCTCTTAGAAGAGGGGAGAAGGATTATATCACAGAATTAGTAATCATTTTATTAACTTATAACATTGAATAAATGGTCTAAGATAGAGAAAATCATTATTCCTTCAGCACATACAGACCAGGTATGGATTAGTCTACTTTCCCCTCAGCTGTTTCCACACTTCCTTGCTTCCATTTACACTATCTCTTACACTATTTCTTCAAACATTAGGACTTTCAAACCCACTGCTTACCAAAGTAATCTTCAGGGTTACATGATTTCTATGTTGCTAAATTTAATTGACATTTCCAAGGCTTCATCTTGCCTGACTGACCAGCAGTATCTAATATAACTGTTCAACTTCTCCTCCTAAAGTGCTTTATAGCTTCCAGGAAGTATGACAGTAAGATTTTTCTTTCTACCTCTCTGGCAGTCCTGCCTTGTCATTGTACTTTGCTAGTTCCTCCCACTCTGATCTCTTTGTGAGAGTCCTTGAAGCTTAGTCTTCAGATCTCTGCTCTATTGACACTTTTCTCTAATCACATATTAATGATTTAATCTAATCTTATCATGTTAAATTCACTGACAACTTCCAAATCTATATTTGAAGCCTGGACCTCCAAACTCATTTGTTGAAGGGTCTATCTGATCACTTCAGATGTATAAAGGGCATCAAAAACACTGAAGGTGTCTAAAACCAAACTGATGATCATTCCATCCTTTCCTATAATTGATCTCCTGTCCCTCATCTCCCTCTTCCCATAGATTTCCCATCTCAGTCAGTAGCAATGACACCCATTCAGTTGTTCAGGACAAAAAAAAAAAATCCTTGACTCCTCTTTCTCTCATACTTCATATTCAGTTAGTAAGCTAATTCTATTGCTTCTGCCTTCAAAATATATCCAAGAAACCACTTTTCATTAGCCCCATCGACACTATTGTATCCATCCATTTCTTATGTGGAATATTACAATGACCTGATAATGCGTTTTCCTGCCTATATACCCACTCCACTGAACACTGCCATCCTTTTCCTCTCAGTAGGGGAATCAAAGTTAGCTAATTAAAACATGAGTTCTCTATTCCTCTGGCAGAAACTCCTATGGCTCCTCAGAGTAATCATAAGTTTATATTTATTTGACTCTTTTCAATTTTACCTTATCTATTAACATACTTCCATCTTCCACTTGTTCTGCTCCAGGCACAGTAGATTCCTGTTACTCTCAACAATACCAGACATATCCCCACCTCAGGATCTTAGTACCTGAGAGGTCATTCCTCTCCTGGAAGTTCTCTACCCCAAGAGAGACTCACCTCCTTAGAATTTATTAAAACATCACTTCAACGAGTCTTTCCAAGATAAAAATTAAATCTGTCCAGAATATTCCTCTTCCATCCCTGAATTTTTCCCCATAATATTAAATATCAAATTTTTATCATTTTGTTTGAACTATTAATAGAAGATAAATTGTATTCACTGCTATCTCTCAAGCATCTAAAACAATTCCTGGCACACAGTATGCACTCAAAGAATAAACTGTGAACTATTTAAGTTTCTTAAAAGCTATACATCATTATATTAAAAACTTTAAATAACTTTCAAACCAGATATTCCATTGTAAAATGTCTGTTTATTTCAAAAGGTATTCAATTGACTCTGAATTCAGTCAATTCTATACTATTAATTTTAATTGATTCAGGTCACCCCATTAAAACAAGTTAATTTGTGATATACCATGATAACTAATTTTAAATTAAAATCTAAAATCATGATTTGCCTTCTCCAAATATATGTTCTCTCAGGTAGTCATTCCGGGCATCCTTTGTTGACAGTGTCATAGAGTTCCATTCAAAATGAGGAATCTGTAAAATAAGTAATGTAATTTGAATGGAAGTTTTAAAGCAAAAACAAAAACACTGGAAAAGACTTAAAAGCACTTCTAAGTAGAGCTAAAGGAATCTTATAAAATCAGTTTACACAGCATAGTTTTTGAACCCACTACAGAAACCAAATACCTGTTTCCTAAGAAAGCCTAGAACCTTTGGACTCAAAGCTCCTTTCATCACCCTATTTCTATAGTACCAATAAAAAAATTGGTAGTACTATAGATTGGTACTATAGATATAGCACATTTTTTCCTATGTACCTTTCCTGCACTCATAAATTAACCTTTTCCTCACAGAACTCTATCCCTATTCACAGTGCTTCTTCCATGTAAAATAACACAAAAGGCAGTAATTTTTCCAGAAACAATAAAAGAAGTGATCATTTTTCTTAGCTATTCTTCCTCAGAACTGGAGAACATTCTTTTTCAGAGTATTTTAATGTAACTTTTTTAATATGAAAATGATAACTCTAGGATTTTCTCGTTAAAAAAGAAACACAAAGTCAGTGTTTATGAGTTTTTAGAGGATAAATTACATGAGTATTACATACCTGAATTACACGATAACCCAAAATTTCCAAATGTCGTTTTTTCATGGCAGATTTTCCTTTTAAATGAGGTATGTTTCCACAAAAAGCTCTTGAATCCAAAAACTCCAAAGCAATTCTACATAAGATTAAAAAAATAAGTTGTACTTACTTCTGAAATCAATATAAGAAACTGAATAATGTAAGATTTTCAGGAAAATGTTGCATCTTTACAACTAGCAAAAAGTCAAATGTATATAAAAGTGTGCCGTTATTTTTCTACTTAAATTAGTAAGTGATGACAAGCTATCCATTAGTAGAACTACAGCAAATATGTAAATATTTCTCTGCATTCATCCATCTACTTGTCTCTTTGTCCAGAATATATCTATTATATACATATCATATTTAAGGGATTATGAGGCACATGAAATGAAGTGACATAGCTTATATGTCTAACAGAGAACATATGACATCATAGTAAGCAACTATACTGTAGTATAAGGAGCTAAGTGTTATGAAAGTAGAGAGGTATGGGGCTCTGAAGAAGATACTATTTGCTTCCACTGAGGATAAAGAAAGTTAGCACTTTAATTAGACACAATGCTAGGCTTGAGACAATGAAGGACAGACATTAAGGCAGAAGGCATAGTGAAAACAAAGGTATAGAGTTAGAATACATGAGACAATTGAGACACAGCTTCAATTTCATTTAGTCCTTGCTAATTATGTTCATTAAATTATGGCAAATTTAACATTAAAAAAAATCTGGAACTAAGAAATAAATTTAAGTTACCTTTCAGCTCCTGGTGGCAGCCTTGATCCATCTATTTGGGTATTTGATTCCCAACGCATTTCTGGTAGTTTTCTCAAAGTTATATGGTTCTCATATGGAAGAGGTTTTTTTCTTTTATCCAAAACACACTCAAAATCTGTAAGCAAGGGCAGGAGTCAACATTATGAATAAGCACATTCTTACAGGTAAAAGTGTAAGATATACTCTAAATATATATAGATAGATAGATAGATATTCTTATATATGTAGATATACACTCATGAAAGGACAGTGTAACTCCTTAACTATCTATTTTATAAGATCTGGCCCAATACTACCCTCCTTGAGAATCAATCAGTCAAAATCAGTAAGTATTGTTAAATGATACTTAGCATGAAGCTGTAGTTAGTACTAACTAGACCAAATCACATTAAAAAATTTTGTCTCTTGGTCACATTTGGAGGAAGATAAGTTAGCTCCTCTGAAAACTATTAAAGACAAAAATTCAAGGATATATCCTGTCTTTCCTACATGAAGATACATAAGAGTAAACAACTGATATGGAAAGGGTTTTTTTAAGACAAATTCCAGCTAATAAGTACATAAGAAGCCGGGCACGGTGGCTCATGCCTGTAAGTTTCAGCCTATGAAGCGGCTGGGGCTAGAGATCAGAGTTCGAGTCCCACACAGGGCAACACAGCGAGACCTAGTCCCAAAAAATAGCTGGGCATGGTGGTGCATGCCTGTAATCCCAGCTACCTGGGAAGCTGAGGCTGGGGATTGCTTGAGTCTGTGGTACCCCAGGCAATGTGAGCCTGCAGTTCCATGGGCAAAAAAAGCAAGACCTAGTCTCAAAAAAAAAAAAAAAAAGAATAAGTGCATAAGAAATAACAGAGGTAGAGCCCTGCCCCCTGCCCACCAGCAGGCAGCCTAAGCAGGCTGCCTGCATGACCGAGTGCTGGGTTGTTGGACCTCCTTTGCCAGCAAGGGGCAAAGCCAGCAACAACCACCAGGTAGGCCCCCTGCACCTGGAGAGCCAGGGAGGGGGGCCCAAGTTGCGTTTTAGCCCCATCCACCAGCGGATGGTTTTTGCACAGGGCAGCCATCTGAAGCTCGGACAGGTCAGCAAGTTTCCCCCAGTCCCTACCCCAAGGTGGGCTTGGGACAAAGCATGGCCGGCCATCCGGGCCTTGCCCCCACTCAGGGAGGTACCAGCATGCAGGCAAAGTGGGGGGGGGGAGGATGCCCCTTCCATTTCACTCTCACTCCAGCTAATCTTCAAGAGGAGGAAGGACACACATAATACAAACCCTATCGTAAAACAGGTGAGGGAGCAGGTAAAAATCCAGTCCACAAGCCTGAGCTGGACACTACAGAGAGACTATCAAGAGAACCAGTACATGCAAGACTGGAGAAACAACTATGAAAACATATATGATATCACGAAAAGCACCTATGTGGTCATTAGGTCTGGAAAACCCAAAACCTCATTTTGAAATGCTTTCTAGGAGAGCAAGGCGCCCCTCACCACCCTAGGGGAGAGAAAACGAAGGCCAATGAGTGGGGGCATCGGCCCCACAGCAAAGCGGCCAAACTGAGGGAGAGAAGATGACCTACAATGGCCATTTACAGAGGCCTGTATCCACAGAGAAACTTCTTAACTGACACTGGCAGGGGGTGAGAGCCCCAAAACCTGATGCCAGAACCATAAGGTAAAGCAGCAAAACAACAGAGATGGACTGGAGAAGACAGCCTGCAACGAGAAAACATGAACAGACCACAAATAAATCTAGACTGGCTGCCCAACGCAAGGTTAACACTGAAAACCTGCCAGTAAGGCTCACCTGGTCCCAAGAACACAGTCCCTCACCCAGTGAAAGGACACTGCCACAGGAATGAGACTAATGGACTTAACACAGACTAGCAAACAACAAAGAGAGGGATTTGAGAGAATGGAGGGGCACCAGAGGGAGGAGAGAGGGGGAGGCATCCCAAAAACCATTTACTGAGTTTGTGATTTAAAAAATAAAAACAAATAAAATTAAAAAAGAAAAGAAATAACAGAGGTAGACTATTACTACTTTATTACCTCTAGGGAATGATGACTGTAGACAATGACTCTAATGGCTGCTAATATCAGTTGTTGAAAAACTGATATGAGAGCTTTCTAATGGATAAACCAATAACTTACCAATCCACTGATAAATCTCTTTTTGAGACTAGGTCTCACTATTTTTGCCTGTGGAATTGCAGGCTCATGATGCTCGGGGTACCACAGACTCAAGCAATCTCCAGCTTCAGCTTCCCAGGTAGCTGGGATTACAGGCGCGCACCACCATGCCCAGCTATATTTTTTTGGAACTAGGTCTTGCTACATGCCCCCAGAAGGACTCAAACTGCAATCTCTGGCCCTGGTCATGGCTTCTTAGGCTGCCGCTTACAGGCATGCGCCACCAAGCCCGACCCACTAATAAATCTTAATGTCAAAAAGAACACAACCAGCACTGTTTATCTTCTGATATGATGCAATAAGATGTATATACCATCTATGAAATAGTCTGAGAAAAAGATATACCTAATCTGAATGGAATAAAGTTTGTAGATATATTGGTTTACAGGAAAAACGGGATAAAGGAGTATGTTAAATGTTAAATATTGCAACTGGAAAAGTTCAGAATGAGAAAAAATTTTTTCACAAATTATGAGAAAAAAGATAGAATCACTAAAAAGCAAGTCAACCAACTACAGTGCTTCAATTCCAATTTTAACCAACTATAAATATATAAAAGAAAATTGAAACATTTAAACAATGACAAGCTTTGTGACATAAAATAGTATGAATGGGTGCAGAGGTATAGTGATAATACTGTGGTTATGTATTTTTTAAAGCCATCTTTACACCTACATTCTGAAATTATGTACATTTGTGATTTGTTTTGCTTGAGAAAAATCAGTTGGGACTGTAGTTAAGTGATATTGACAGCTCTTGATGTTGGATGAGATTTTATTCACTCATCTTTCTGTATATGTTTGACATCTTTCCATAATCAGTATAATCATAAGAGCATTTAAACCAATGACAACAATAAAAAAGAGAAACAAAGAATTAATGAGATGATTCTATTTCAATTATTGACCTTCTAAAAGTAGCTAATAGCCTATAAAAAACTTACCTAATGTGTGGTAGTAAGGTGTAAGAACTGAGGCTTTTACACAATTGGTTCCACCTAGTACCTCAGCTAACATTTTATATATCCGCTGTTGTGCTCCATTCATGCTGCTAGTATCTTTGTGAAAATAAAAATAAATAGTTCATTTAAAATAATTAGTTTTGAGTGAAAATCATCCCTATTTTATAAATTGGAAAAAAATTATTTCCAACAAGAGCTTTATTGTTAATAGAGTATGAAATAATACTACATTCAGTACAAGACATCTGCTCTCTACTGAAAGATTTATTGTTCTAAATTTTATGAAATTCTCATAATGCAAATGTTATACCTAAAAAATGGTCTCATTTAAAAGGTCATTGGAAACTCTGGTGTCATGGTTAGCTTCAACAAAACAATGTACTACTTAATTTTCTTTAGAATTAAAATTAAACTTTCTGAACCAAACAAAGCTCAAACCTTTACTAAAGTGTTGTTGACAAAAGCGGTCATGAAACCATGGAATCTGATACTCAGGGCATTCCAAGCAGACCGCTCTATTTAATTCCATAAGACGAAACTGGACCCTCATACTTAGAGATGAAGATAAAACTGAAATAAAAAATAAAATATTACTGGATTTTAATGGCTTGGATTTAACAAAGTCAATCCAATTTTTCACATTCATTTATCATTGTTGTTTGCTAATTTATTCTCACATTATCAAACAGTTTGATTTGCACAAACATTATATTTTTAAATTATCACATTCAGACATATGATTAAGAACACCTGTGTTGGCCGGGCACGGAGGCTCGTGCCTGTGAGTTTGAGCCTATCTGAAGCGGCCTAGGCTAGGGACCTAGTTCCAAAAAAATAGCTGGGTGTGGTGGCATGTACCTATAATCCCAGCTACCTGGGAAGCTGAAGCTGGGGATTGCTTGAGTCCATGGTACCTCAGGCAACGTGAACCTGCAGTTCCACAGGGCAAAAATACTGAGACCTAGTCTAAAAAAAAAAAAAAAAAAAATTGTGTTGTTTTCACTAACTACAACTGTTAAAACAACATTTTAAAAATTAAACTAAAGAATTTTCATTTACGAATATATTCTAAGGAAACAAAGATGAAGTCAATGATCCCTGTATAATAATAATAACTTTTTTTTTTTTGAGGCTAGGTCTGGCTATGTTGCCCAGGGAACCCCCGGAAACTCTCATTGCCCAGGGTACCCCTGACTCAAGTGATCTCCAGCCTCAGCCTCCCAGGTAGCTGGGATTACAGATGCACGCCACCACGCACAGCTATTTTTTGGGGACTAGGTCTCTCTGTGTTGCCCCAGGCGGGTCTCGAACCCACGAACTCAAGTGATTCCTAGTCTCGGCCTCCCTCACTAGGCTGGGATTAAAGATGTGCGCCACCATGGTCTGGCTATGTTGCCCAGGGAACCCCCGGAAACTCTCATTGCCCAGGGTACCCCTGACTCAAGTGATTGCCAGCCTCAGCCTCCCAGGTAGCTGGGATTACAGACGCACACCACCATACCCAGCTATTTTTTGAGACTAGGTCTTGCTATGTTGCCCCAGGTGGGTCTCGAACCCACAGACTCAAGTGATTCCCAGTCTCAGCCTCCCATGTTAGGCATGAGAGTAAAGCCACGTGCCACCGCAGTCAGCTTAATTATTATTAATAATAATGAAGGACTAAAAATATTCAGCAAGATAAATTTTATAGACACTAAAATAATCATTATAAAAATGTTTAGTGGCACAAAAAATTGTTCAAAAACAAAAGGCAACACAATATATAATTTAAATTATGTTTTAAAATACAGGTCTATGAACATACACATAAAAGCAGGAGAGAGAAAAGAATGAAATACTTCAAAACACGAAAGTGCTGTAGTTTCTTTTGGCAGTAACATTATATGTAATCTTATTGTTCTAATTTATATGTTTCTGTTTTCCAAGAAATACTTCTATAAACACTGTTAGCAATTAAATCCTTTAGTACAAGTAGAGCTGAAACTTGTATATGAAGAAAAGGAATAATTTAATAAATTAATGTAGATACTTACGTTCAAGTTGAGAATCCAATTTGGCTAAGAATTTGATGTTAAAAATTGTCTTCAGTAGATTTTCTGGAAAATATTCAAGTACGGCCAAAGAGAAACCAAGAAATACTAATATGAGAGGGTCTAATTGATCTAAAACAAAATTAAGATGATTTTTTAAAAAACAATAATGTACAGACACCTTACATAAATATAAGCACATACTTTATTAAGGCAAAACCAGGCTTTTTTTTTTTTTTTTTTTTTTTTTTTTACACCAACTGAGCAATTTGAGCAACTTTAAAACCAGGCTTTAAAAAAAAATACTATAGATATATCCTCAACAAAACTAAATTATACCAGCACAAGTCAGGATAGTGGATGAAGTAATTACCTCTGGGGTGAAAGGATAGGATGTGAAAGACCAGTAGGAAAGAAGAGTAATAATGTTTCCTGATCTGGGTTATGATCCCCTGATCATACAACTAAATCCACTGATTTAGTTGTATAAACTCATACTATAATCCAAGGATATATGAATGTTTCTGTATCATTGTACTTCCAAAAAAGCTTTTTTAAAAAGCACCTTAAAAATGAAATATGGAAGGTCTGTAGATATGTAAGAAGGAGATATGATCCTAGTTTCTATGTATTGTTGGAGTGTTAGGTATCATAAGCACTTGACATGTACAAACTTACTTCTGTTAATCTAATATATACAGTAGAACTATTGTCTCCACTTTATAAATGTAGCTGGCAGGCCGTTGGAGCTCCTTTGCCAGTGGGGAACAAAGGTGGCGACGACCTCCAGGTAAGCTCCCTGCATCTGGAGAGCCTGGGAGTGAGGCCCAGGTGGGGTTTTAGCCCCATCTGCCAGTGGATGGTTGCATGTGGCAGCCATATGCAGCCCAGATGGGCCAAGGCATAGTTAAACCAAGGTCCTACGCCAAGGGGGATTGGGACGACACATGGTCAGCCATCCAGGCCCTGCTCCCAATGTAGGGAGGTACCAGCACGCAGGCAAGGGCTGGGGAAAATGCCCCTTCGATTTCACTCTCACTCCAGCTAATCTTCAGGAGGAGGAAGAACATACATAATACAAACCCCATCGTAAAACAGGTGAGGGAGCAGGTAAAAATCCAGTCCACAAGCCTGAGCTGGACACTACAGAGAGACTATCAAGAGAACCAGTACATGCAAGACTGGAGAAACAACTATGAAAACATATATGATATCACGAAAAGCACTTGTGGTCACCGGGTCTGGAAAAACCCAAGACCTCATTTTGAGATGTTTTCTAGGAGAGCAAGGTGCCCCTCACCACCCCAGGAGAGAGGAGAGGAAGGCCAAAGAGTGGGGGCATCGACCCCACAGCAAAGCGGCCAAACTGAGGGAGAAGAAGATGACCTACATTGGCCATTTACAGAGGCCTGTATCCACAGAGAAACTTCTTAACTGACACTGGCAGGGGGTGAGAGCCCTAAAACCTGATGCCAGAACCATAAGGTAAAGCAGCAAAACAACAGAGATGGACTGGAGAAGACAGCCTGCAACGAGAAAACATGAACAGACCACAAATAAATCTAGACTGGCTGCCCAACGCAAGGTTAACACTGAAAACCTACCAGCAAGGCTCACCTGGTCCCAAGAACACAGTCCCTCACCCAGTGAAAGGACACTGCCATAGGAAAGAGACTAATGGACTTAACACAGACTAGCAAACAACAAAGAGAGGGATTTGAGAGAATGGAGGGGGCACCAGAGGGAGGAGGGAGGGGGAGATATCCCAAAAATCATTTACTGAGTTTGTGATTTAAAGAATAAAAAATAAATAAAATTATATATATAAATGTAGTTGTAAAGAGAAGTGAAATGACTTGTCCAAAGTCACACTGTTAACAAACAGATGGCAAGACAATCTGAAAGTCCAGCTATAGAACCTGGATCACTATGTAGCATTACTCTCTAGGGATCTCAGACAGTTAGGCTAGGCTGAACCATACACACATATGAAGCTCAGGTTTCACCTGGCACCTCTTCCCTTACCTGTCACCCAGTAGCATGGCACATGTCCCAGAGCATAATGCTTGAGTTTATTTAGCACACTTGCCTTATCTAACTGGCATTTGTAAAGGGAGGGAAGGTGTCATCTAAAATGCCCTACAGGCAACAATATTTTTATTGAAGATTTAAAAAAGGCATTTTCTCTTCTTTGTTGTGTTTACTTAACAAAGCAAGATCAACTCATAAATAAGGTCAATAGTGACAGTGTGTACCAGCAAAACTTGATGTATCAATACCAGTATTTATTTTTTAAAAAGAAAGAAAACTTTCACTCTACTAATTATTCCCCCAAAAATTTGCTAAACATTCTTTCAGTAAGTCTTTGAAAAATCAAAGTTGTGTTTCTCAAATCTTATTCTCCAAAACACATTATTAAAAAAAAAAAAAAAAAGGTTTCTAACATGGATACAAGCCAAAGGTGCTTGGAATGGCCAATAAAGATATTTAAAAAGAAAAAAAAAAAAAAGACTAAAGGGCTAAACATGGACAAACAACAAAAAGAAAGGGGATCAACAATTATGCAATCATGTATTGTACAAAATCCAAAAATAAAAAATTTAAAAAAAGGTTTCTAAATCTCCTCTCTTTAAAGAATATGAGAGGCAATATAATCTCATTTCCTTCTGGTTGTTGACATACAACTGAACTACTAGAAGAGTACACTCTAAGTTTCAGTTTCTGGTCTTATCTTTCCATATATAGTTGTGTTCTTAAAAGGGGTATATGTAACTCTTAGACATGCACACACCAACACATGTAATACATAAATATATCACAGCAAGCCATTTTAAGTGTTTATTAGAAGATACAGTATCAGACATGGCTAGACATTATCTATCCTACAAACTCCACAAAAATGTAGCAAAAACTGATGCTAACAATATTGAATATATTTTACTCTTGGTCTCATACCAGCCTAACTAAAAGTTAGAGGTCTACAGTAACATACCTTAATAGAGAGCCTATGCTGCACACAGACAATAAGTAAGTGTCTATTGTGTGGTATATGATGGAATAGGCAAATCTCATTGAACAGGGGTAGCAAAAAGCACTCAGGAAACTAGTCTCTGGCTATCTCTCACCCACATTTCTACTGAACTTCATTCCTGCCACACTGAATGAGTTGTTCGGGGAAGAAACTAGGAATATTCCTGCCTTAGGCTCCCTTGTACTTCCTTTATTCTAGGATTCTCTTTCCCTACCGACACTGGTCACTCCCTCTCACTTCAGTCCACAATCAAATAATATCTCTTCAAGGAGGCATTTGGACCACCTTACCTCAAGCAGTCCATCAGATCCACCCCATCATGCTCCATTCTACACACTTAGCCTGCTCTAGCATGCTTGAATTCTTACCTCCACCTAATCTTAAATATTTGGTTTTTGTTTATGCTGGTCTCCACCCAGCAAAAAATTAACTCAGTGATACTACAATCTATCTGTTTTTATTCTATCCCACATCTCCAGTGACTAGACAATAAGCACCTGGGGAATACTGACTAAAGAGGGAACAACTACTAAGCTAGTAGGCAATAACTACTTTCACATCATACTCACAGGTAAAAAGTATGGGTTTGATTTTTTTTTTTTTTTTTTTGAGAATAGGTCTCGCTATTTTTGCCCATGGAATCAGGTTCTCGTGCCCGGGGTACCACAGACTTAAAGTATGGGTTTGAAAAGAGAAGTCCCACAAAGCCCTATTCACTGAAGGCCAGAATTTTGGACCTAAAGTAAAGAATGAAAAAGAAAAAAAAGAAAAGTAATTTCCTGTCTCTATTATCCTCACCCACTATTTCTCTAAGAGTCAAAATAAGGATTACTTCTCTTATTTTTCCAGTACTGAAAAACTAAAAAAAAATATTTCAAGAGACATATAATAGCACCAGAGCAGCAACTTTTTCAACAGTAAAGGCCCTTAAGAAACACTCGCTTTAAAAAAATATATAATATTGATAAACCATCAGTATCTTTAGATGTGATAGAAATATCATGTACCTAGTACTACATATAAGCCATGTTTATTAAAAATGTTTAATCTGAATCAAATCAAGGATTCATACCTAAATTCTATTTTACTAGAAATATAGGAGATAGAAGGTTCAAAGAAAGTAGACAAATCCAAAATGTGGCACAATCCACAATAAATGGCCATCTCTCTGTATAAATAAATATATAGATGTCAAGAATTAAAAAAGATATATCTATGAGAATGACCTACATCAAAGACCAGAAACAAGTACTGAAGAGGATGTAGAGACAAAAGAACTTTCTTACACTGTTGGTGGAACTGAAGATTGGTCCAGCCTCTATAGAAAACTGCATGACTGTTTGTCAAAAGATTAAAATCAGAACTGCCATACAACCCAGCAATTTCACTCCTATATATCTACCTGAAAATTATAAAAACACTAAGTCAAAGGAAATCATACACTCCCGTATTCATTGCAGCACTACTAACAATAGCCAAGCTATGGAAATAACCTAAATGGCCAAATATAGATGAGTGCATCAGGAAGACAAGACGTATGTACTCACACACACACACACACACACACACACACACACACACACACACACACACTAGTAAACTACTTGTCTGTCAAAAATATAAACTCTTGCCACTTGCAGCAACATAGAGCTGGAAGGGATTTTACTAAGCAAAATAAATCAGAAAGAGAAAAATATTGGATGGCATCACTTAAAGGATCAAATAAAGCCAAATTAAGAATTAATCATAGAAAGCTAACTACAGAACTGAGGTTACCAGTGGGGGAGGGGTGAAACAAAGGACAGAGAAGACAACAAATATGGTCCTAGACTATGGGTGCTATGATGGTGACTGCAATGTGGTAACAACACCTGAGGGAGAAGATCCTATATTCCTAAAACACAAAAAACAATGCAAATGAATGTACCTCATTAAAAATAAGAAACAAAAATAAAATTTATAAAAGAAAAAAAAGACAAGGAAAACATGATATACACAAATTAGCACAAATGCTAATTTGCTTCAAAAAAGTTATAAAAGACAATTGGTGGCAATGGGAAAAATTTGATTATGGACTGAGTACATAGTCTCTGTTCATATTCTTAAGTGTGATACTGATAAGAGAATGTCCTTATAACTGGATATTTCAAATGGTTCAACATATACAAACCGATCATACACATTTTCCACATATGGCAAAAAAAACCATAATTCTAAAACTATATATGGGTATACAGAACATAGAAGTTTGTTATTCTTTCCTTATTTCTTCATATTTGAAATACAAATCAAAACCACACTGAGATACCATCTTTACAACAGTAAGAATAGTCCATATCAAAAAAAATGGGCAACAAATGCTGGCAGAGATGTGGAAAGGAACACTCTTATACTGCTGGTGGGACTGCAATGTGTGTATATATATGTACACACACATATACACACACACGTTATGTGTGTGCAATCAATAAAAATGAATTAAAATAAATAAGGACTATATTTTAGCACAGAGATATATTATAAAACAATATACCTACTTAAATATAAATTAAGGTGTTGAATGCAAGTTCCAAAAAATTCATCCCTTCGAGGTGGATCATAATTCATGATGCTGAATGGAAGAATAATAGCAAGGATTGAAAAAGGATGGATCTGCATAAACAGATAAACAATGTTATTTTTAAACTTCAGCAAATTTTAAGCTAATTATTATTTTAGATAAAACATTTTTCTAACATTTTCTAACATGCTTATAGATAGAACATGCTTGAGTAAATTGTAAGTACATTATTCTCTTACTGATGTACACCACCAACTTTATATAATCCCATCACTAATTTCTAGTAATTTTATGTTACAGTGAGTGAGAAAAAACAGATAATTTACAAATTATTTGTTAGGTATAATTCATTACTCATTAAAATGGTTAAGTATTAGTATCACTAATGTTCACATTATCAGTGCATTTTATAGTCTCATAATTTATAATCACCAAAATATATTTTTGTCATTTATTCATCTTTTATTTATGTAACTGATGAAATACTTAATGATTTCCAGGCAACATGCTAACCAAATATGACAGTCTTTTAATTTCATTTGTGAGAAACACTGTCCTCTAACTAGATGTCATATTTTGACATATACAATAATTTTGTAAGCATCTCCACATAAGCCAAAAGGCAGCATTTTACATTCAAGAAATAAATTCAAAAGAAGGTGCAATGAAAATTTAAGAATACTTCATTGATTCTAATCAAGTTTTCAAAGTACTTATAATAAACATTTCTTCTTTGAGGGTTTGACAACTCTCTAAAACAAATGTGTGCCATTTCCATTTTACCTTTTCAATATGCTGAATGACCACTGAGGCTATCCTATCAAGTAGCAAAGTATTGAGGTAGTTAGTCCTAGAAATAAAAGATGCAATCCCCACAACATTTTTGTGATCAATTTCATGCACCAAACTCTGTATAGCAGCAACTGTTTCTTCAAGAAGTGACTCAGTAAACCAGTCTCCTTTAGTTAAAGTTTTAAGTTCTTCCCACAACAGATTCAAATTGTTACATTTTCTTAGTCTCTGATGACCATAGTGATCTAATTTTTGAAGTAGTTTCAGTTGTTTCCCAGTAATACTATCCAAACACATGTGATCATAATGAATCCATCTTAAAACAGATGTGCCAAGAATATTCAAGTCATTTAGGTCACACTGTGGTAAAATAGCTTCAATTCTTGATAACCTAGTTTCATCTAGGTGAGGAGGAGGGAGCATAGAAATAGCACAGACCAAGACGGAAATTTCATCAGGTATGACACTGATTTTCAAATGACTATGGGAGAAGGGGAGAAAAATTAAAAGGATAAAGTCAATATATCAAGAACAAAAACAGCATAAATATTAAAATACAAATAAATTAGTAGTACCATAGACTTAAAATTCAAGTTAATTTAAGAAGGGTTATATTCAAAGATGACTAGTTTGTAAATGATTACTATTGGAAGATAAGATATTCCAAAGCACATGCCAAAGTTTTTTCTGATAAGTTTATTTAAGAAAAAGGTGAACTTTTTAAGCATATAATAAGCTCTTGTTCAATAAAATGCCACCTTTAGTTCCTTAATTCAAATCCTTCTGAATTATAAGGGCTTATCACTAATATAACAGAAATCATTTTTAACTGTCAATTTTGGATTATGGCATTAGAGTTCCATGCCATGTTTTATAAAAATTGCAGTAAGAAATCAAGCTAGTATGGAAATATGGAAAGATTAATCTGGTTTTACCTTCATTCAAATCACTATTCAGATTTTTAGTGGAATAAAAAATTTTAATGGAAAAACTTTTTTTTTTTTTGAGACTAGGTCTCACTATTTTTGCCTGTGGAACCACAGGCTCACGTTGCCCAGGGTACCACAGACTCAAGCAATCCCCAGCCTCAGCTTCCCAGGTAGCTGGGATTACAGGCGCACACCACCACGCCCAGCTATTTTTTTGGACTAGGTCTCGCTATGAGCCCCTGGAAGGGACTCGAACTGCAATCCCTGGCCCTGACCGTAGCTTCCTAGGCTGCCACCTACAGGCATGCGCCACCATGCTGGGCCAAAAAACTCCCATCTTTAATGGAGTGGAAAACTGAGTACCTTATTTGAAATAAGAATATATATTCATAGAAAAGCAACAAATTTTAAATTATGAAGGTAAAATCTATATATTATGCTGACCTTAATTTTCAATGATTTTTAAAATGTAATGTCTTAAAAACTGGTATAAGCAGACTAAAATCCTTTAAATAGGAGTTTTGGTTTTTTCAAAGCCCCAATCTTTTTCAGATTATTCGATTCATGCAGGAAAGGAATGTGGTTTGGCTTGGCTTGGTTTACTATTCATTTCTGAGGAACTCATCACCTTTACTGGGCTCATTTCCATTTCAAAATATATCAAGCATGAACATTGGAAGAATGAGCAAAAAAGGAGACACATGCATTAACATTTTTAAAACTAGTTACCCAATTCCATCTCCAAAAGTTCCAAAAACTTTAAGGACAAACAAAATACTGAGGCTAGATTATACTATGAAAGTTTAAACAGACACTTCTACTTAAATCTTACCTAAGTAGTAATTCTCTGAGTCTCACAAAAAACTCTCTATTTTGATAATGCAGAAAAATTAATGCTCGAGTTATCCTATATAACTCTTTCGGCTTATAGTTATCCAAATGTTTATGCAGAATTGAAGCAATTCTAAAAAGAATGATAAAAGATATATTATAACCAGTTCATTCATTCATTTATTAAACTTTTACTGATGAGTCAGATATTATGCCTGTGCTGCACAAATAGCAAAATGAAAGAGTTTTCCACTCTTGAAATAGAAGATGGTTAAAGAAATGTAAATTAAAAAAAAAATGAAGAGCTATGAACATTGTGAATGAAATATTAACAAATTATCAGTAGTACGACATAAAAGTATATAGTTTTACTTCCTAAATTGAAAAACCTCATGATCATAAAATTCTATATCCACCCCAAACTTTTTTACCAAGCATTAATTACTATTAGCAAAAATGATTTAATTTTCTTCTTAAATTCACTGACCTTCTAATGAAAATGTTTAATAGCAATGGAAAATGCTAATTTTAAAAAGGAATATATAATGGATAATGAAAAATTAAGTAAATAAAATCTGAACCATGTTAACCAAAAAGTCAACATATGATTATATGATTTCAATACTGAATGAATTTTGAGTGCACAATAAAATCAATTGTTCTGCAGAAACTATTTTTGAGAAATCAGGCCCTGTTTTATGTTCCCTGCTTAACTAGATTATGGTGATCTACTTGAGTATATAAACTATAACTGAAGAAATGAAAAATATTTCAAAACTTTGAACAACTTCAAAATCTCTATTTTGGAAAACAAACTATTTAGAAAAAATATTTTGTTAGTTCCTTATTTCTTCAAAACCAACAGCTAGATTATGGAATAAAAATGTATTTTTCTCCCAAAAATATAGTTATTTATTAATGACTACTACTTTTCAGGAAAGACTACTTTTTAATCAGACACGAATTTCTGCTTTCCATCTCTTCCATTGCTCCAATCACCGCCAGGGCTTGTTGGCTGGTTAGGTCCTCTGATATTAACAATAAAGTTGATTTAAGTCTAAAAGTAAAGAAAAAAATATTTTATGTAGAAAATCTAATGACCAGCTTTTAAGAAAATATTTTCAGAATATTTAAACAACAATTTCTAGAGATCACAAATAGAAAAATAATGCAAATTGAAGTTGGTTATTAATTGTAATTTTCTCTCCCCATAACTGGGAGCAACATATTATTATTGAATTAAAATACGTTGTTTTTTAAAGTAATCAAAGCTTCAGTATAATCTAACCTTAAACTATTTCTTTAAAAGTACACACAAAAGATTTTCAAATAGGATAAGGTCACAATGGTTACCAAAAAAAAAATAATGATCAGTGAAATTATTCAGTACTACAGTTAAAGAACTAAGAGTCTGACAATCACCAATTTTTAAAAAGTTAATGCAACCAGAAAGTCAGTATATACACACATGATAAGATACAAAATATTTGCTCTAACACTATAAACTGAATTTTTTAAATGGTTCATTTTTAAACCATCGAGTATTGCAGCAATAAAAATATCCAAGTACAAATGTGCCCTTTAAAATAATTCAGAACACAGTAAATGAAATCTGATAACAGGATAAACTAATTTTCTATTCACATTGGGTAAGTCCATGTGTCCTTTGCACCAATCTTATTAAATATTTCAAATCTAGCTTCTCTCCAAAGTTTCCCCAACCATTTTAGTCCACATTTTTCTCTCAGTTTTCCAACTGCCCACAGCACTACTGTCTATATCACAAATTTGAATGCTTAACATAAGCTATATTGCAGTATCAGGCTATTTCCATATTTCAGTGTATATATTCTTCCAAATGGAATATAAATTCTTTGAAGGCATGTACCCAGTTCAGTACAGCTCTGTAGTACTTAAGCATTGAGATTTTAAAAGTCCATCACATTGATAGAAACTTTCCAATAAAAGATTTTTTAATAAAGCCAGGCACGGTGGCTCGTGCCTGTAAGCTTCAGACTATGAAACGGCCGGGGCTAGGGATCACAGTTCGAGTCCCGCCTGGGGCCCGTAGCGAGACCTAGTTCCAAAAAACTAGCTGGGCGTGGTGGCGCACGCCTGTAATCCCAGCTACCTCGGAAGCTGAGGCTGGGGATTGCTTGAGTCTGTGGTACCCCTGGCAACGAGAGCCTGTGGTTCCACGGGCAAAAATAGCGAGACCTAGTCTCAAAAAAAAAAAAAAAAAAAAATATATTTCTATACACCCTCTTAAAATGTACCATTAAATGTCTCCATATAGTTCAAATGACTCCTTAAAATAAAATCTCCATGAAGTTTTTATTAAGAGTTAATGATGAAGATACTTCTATTATTTAACTCCTGGAACCTTTGCTTTACTGAATCTAATCTGTTTGCTAATACTTAGTAATCATGTATTCATTTAACATTGCTTACCTTTATATTCCAAATTATTTCTCTCTGTATCATAAGAATATATATCAGTGTGCATAATAAATGCTTTGGATGAGGAACATGACGATTACAAAGCATGATGTAGTCCATTGTTTAAAAATTCTGAATAATAAGCTAGGTGTGGTGGCACACGCCTTCAATCACAGCCTCAGGAGGCTGAGGCTAGGAATCGCTTGAGTCTATGGGTTCAAGACTACGCCAGGCAACATAGCGACATCTAGTCTAAAAAAAAATAGCTGGGTATGGTGGTGCGTGCCTATAATCCCAGCCTTGGGAGGCTGAGGCTAGGGATTACTTGAGTCTGCGGGTTTGAGACTACCTGGGGCGGCAACATAGTAAGATCTAGTCTCTCTTTAAATTAAAAAAAAAAAAATTCTGAATACAACCTATACTGCAGTTGGAGAGCTCTTATGTCTGTGTATAAGGCTAGTCACATGGCTTACAAAGGGAGATTAAGACACTATACTCCCTTATATTTCATTGTTCTAGCCCCCACCAGGGAGTTATTGGTACCTTTCAAAACACAGCAATAAGACTAAAAGTTTGATATGTAAATTACAATAATCAACGAAGGAATCTAGGCTCAGAGCACAAAAGATTACTTTTCCTTTTTCAGTTGAACAAAGTGATTCTTTGTGCTTCCCAGAACTGCAAGGAGATCTAAGCGTTAGGACCTCATATATTTTCTGAAAGAAAAGTAAAGCATTTTTAGCTGAACTTACTGTTCTTTTTCTCCAGATCCTGCTATGGGTCCCAATGCTACAAACAACTTTACAATGCCAGCTGGTTGATTGATCAAAGGAATCATTTCTGTTAACTTCTTTTTAGCCACTTCAAAAAATTCAAAATTATGAAACTGTAGAGAATGATATAAACTAAGTATTTTACTGATGGTGTCCAAATCAAGGTGATTTGCATTGCTTAAAAATATTTTATTACACCTATCTAATAATGGATAGTAACTATATTTAATATTTCGAAGAAATTGTACTATTCTTCTTGCAATGTTGACATGGGAGGGATCTATGGTGTCGAAAAGAAGCTCTGTTTTATTTACTAATTCCTTTTGAAAACACTTTGATATTAAAGAAGATATGTTGACCATCAAAACAGACAAAGACCTGGAAAGGAGAAAAATGCAAAGATAGTTTATATTAGAAAAGAATGAAAAAATAATTCTAAGACCAAATGAATATAGAAAGAAACCAATAAAAATATTGTGGGTTTTATATAACAAAAATTTTCTTTTAAATATTAATAGGACTTGAACCTCCTAGTAATTGAATCTCTTCAGACAAAGAAACATTAAATAATGTTTATTTAGTGTACATAATATTTTATAAATAACTACTTTAGAGGAAAATAGTGAAATTAACTCAAATCATTTTGAACCAACAAAAACATACTTTGTTTGTTTGTTTGTTTGTTTGTTTGTTTGTTTGTTTTGAGACTAGGTCTTGCTATATTTGCCCGTGGAACCACAGGTTCTCGTTGCCCGGGGTACCACAGACTCAACCAATCCCCAGCCTCAGCTTCCCAGGTAGCTGGGATTACAGGTGTGTGCCACCATGCCCAGCTCTTTTTGTCCATGATTTAACTAGATTCTCAAAAGGGTATATAAGAATTTCTAAGTTAAAATTTACTTTATAATGATTTTTTCTCTTATCAACTAACTTTATGTAAGTGTAAAGACATAAAAAATGTAAAATTTACCATTAAACATTTTGAAGTGTTTCTAAAGTTGTTAAATGGCAGTTCATAGGATTTTTTTTTATGACTAGGTCATCCAGCAGCGGTGGTGCGTGGCTTTAATCCCAAGCCTAGGACAAGAGACTGAGACTAGGAATCGCTTGAGTCCATGGGTTCAAGACCTGTCTGGGGCAACACAGCGAGACCTAGTTTTGAAAAATAGCTGGGTATGGTGGTGTACATCTGTAATCCCAGCTACCTGGGAGGCTGAGGCTGGGGATCACTTAAGTCTGCGGTTCCCTGGGCAACATAGCAAGCAAGGCCTAGCCTCAAAAAAAAAAATTAAATTAAATTAACTAAATAATAAAAAAATAAAAAGACTAGGTCTCACTATGTTGCCCAGGATTGTCTCGAACCTGCGGACTCAAGTGATCCCCAGCCTCAGCCTCCCAGGTAACTGGGATTATAGGTGCACGCCACCATGCCCTACTAACAGTTCAGAGGTATTAAGTCATTTATACTATTATGAAATCATCACCACAATCTACCTGCAAAACATTTTCATCTTCTCAAACTAAAATTTCTTACCCACTTACCTTCTTACCTTAATCTCTTATAATATTCAATCTACTTTGTTTCTAAGAATTTGACAACTCTAGGTGCCTTATGTAAGTGGAATCATACAATACTATCATCTGTGTCTGGCTTATTTCACTTAGCAATAATGTCCACAAGATTCACCCATATTGTAATATTTGCTTCTCTTTTAAGATGAATAATATTTCATTGTAGAAATATACCATATTAGATTGTCTATTCATCTGTCAATGAACATTTAGATTTATCCCACCTTTGGAAGTAATGCTATGAACATAGGTATAATTTATAAACTCACTGTATACCTTCCCACCCCATTCATATATTGAAGCCCTAGTGACCAAGTTGTTTGTATTTAAACATAGGAGGGCCTTTGAGGAAATAATTAATAAATAAGTCAAAAGGTGACAGGCGCCGGGCATGGTGGCTCATGCCTGTAAGCTTCAGCCTATGAAGCGGCCGGGGCTAGGGATCGCGGTTCGAGTCCCGCCTGGGGCTCGTAGCAAGACCTAGTTCCAAAAAAAAATAGCTGAGCGTGGTGGAGCGCGCCTGTCATCCCAGCTACCTGGGAAGCTGAGGCTGGGGATTGGTTGAGTCTGTGGTACCCCGGGCAACGAGAACCTGCGGTTCCACGGGCAAAAATAGCGAGACCTAGCCTCAAAAAAAAAAAAAAGGTGACAGGCAAACTTGTTAGCTTGCAAGTATGATAAAATTAGTTAAAACATTCACAGATCTCAATAATACTGTGCCTATACTTTATAAATTTTATCTCAAATTCATACAACATTGCAGAGTAGATTTTGCTATATTTTATCAAAATTCCAAGAGTGTTAAGTCACATAGCAAGGAAGTGGCAAATCTAAGTAAACAAAACCCAGAATCAATCCAAGCCAGAATCTATTGAAAATCCAGAATATACCCAACAAAAAGATAATACCCTTAAAAAAATTTACCTTAAGTCTTGTATGGTTTCCAAGTTCTTATTTACATTATCAGCTATTTTCCCCATTAATGGACTAAAATATAAATTCTGTTCTGCCATGCAAGAGGAAAATTTTGACAGCACTTTGATTTCAAACCTATTAAAGGTAATATACAAAGGACATCATTACTATTTACTTTTATTTAAAAAACATAATATATAGATAGAACAAAAGAAGTAAAGCAAAAAGTAAGCAAAAAATTAAAACTCCTAGTTATTGTTAATGTTAGTAATATAAGTCTTTCTAAAATGTTTATTATTTACTATTATAAAAGTAACAAGCAAACAGTCTGATATTCTGGGAAGACTTTTAAAATGAAATATATAACACGAAATTATTTAAATCATTTACTTAATTTTTAAGGTGAGAGTAATTTCAATTCAAGTTTGCATATCAACAAATAAAGCAACCACTATTCCAATCATGCAGTGAAGAACTTTAGAATTTTTCTATACAAATTATGACCTAATATTTTCAACAAGTATATGGTAAGACAAAAGAACAGAAATGCAACAATTACAGTTTTTTAAAGGCTTTCAATTCACTAAAAGATAAGCATATGGAATTTCACAGCAGCACAATATTTAATTAAGAAAACTGTAAATAAATATCCATCAAGAATATAACAGACCTGCTGGGCACGGTGGCTCGTGCCTGTAAGCTTCAGCCTATGAAGCGGCTGGGTCTAGGGATCGCAGTTCAAGTCCCACCTGGGGCCCATAGCGGGACCTAGTTCCAAAAAAATAGCTGGGTGTGGTGGCGCACGCCTGTAATCCCAGCTACCTGGGAAGCTGAGGCTGGGGACTGCTTGAGTCTGTGGTACCCCGGGCAACGAGAGCCTGCAGTTCCACAGGCAAAAATAGCGAGACCTAGTCTCAAAAAATAAATAAATAACAGACCTGCTGAGCATGGTGGCGCATGCTTGTAGGTGGCAGCCTAGGAAGCCACGGCTGGGACCAGGGATCGTGGTCCGAGTCCCACAAGGGGAACGTAGCAAGACCTAGTCCCAAAAAATAGCTGGGCATGGTGGCGCGTGCCTGTAATCCCAGCTACCTGGAGAGCTGAGGCTGGGGACTGCTTGAGTCTGTGGTACCCCGGGCAACGTTGAGCCTGTGTTTCCACAGGTAAAATTAGCAAGACCTAGTCTCAAACAAAACAAAAGAATATAATAGACCCACATGCCCTTCCCCCAACCAGATGAGCTGCAGGAAGTCACTGCCTGCACCAGACTGGCTGGGAGGGTCCTCTCCCTGCATCCTGCATCACCGCAGCAGCCAGACCCCGGAGAGCTGCCTCCATCCACCCAGGATCCTGAGGGAACTCGCCTGCTCTTCCCCTTATCGCAGAGTCGGCTCAAATTAATAAACTTTTTTTTTTTTTTTTGAGACCCGGTCTCGCTATTTTTGCCCGTGGAACTGCAGGCTCTCGTTGCCTGGGGTACCACAGACTCAAGCAATCCCCAGCCTCAGCTTCCCAAGTAGCTGGGATTACAGGCGCCCACCACCATGCCCAGCTATTTTTTTGGAACTAGGTCTCGCTACGCACCCCAGGCGGAACTCTAACCGCGATCCCTAGCCCCGGCCACTTCATAGGCTGAAGCTTACAGTACTCACAAGCCACCGTGCCCGGCCTCAAATCAGTAAACTTAACTGTACATCTACTCACAATCTGGAAAACGTTACTATCAACATGCTGACCAACACCAGAGCCATGGTTGCTCAATATGTAGAACAAGCCCAAAAGCAAAATGCAGTAAGGAGAAAAACGTAGACATGCAAGCAAGCCCTGTAGGAAATAATCTATCGCCACCAAAGAAAAGACAATCTTCAGAAAACACCAAAGAAGACATTGAAGAAATGATGTGTATCTCAGACAAAGATTTCAAAATCAACACGATAAAAGCACTCCAACAGATAAGTGAAGAATCAGAAAAAAAGGACAACAAAATGATAGAAGCATTTAATGCACCTAAGGGAAGAAGTAGAAATATATAAAAAAGAAAATATCAATATATATATAACTTAATCAACAAACTGAAGAATGAAAATTAATTCCTAAAAATGAAATTGAAGGAGACCCAGATTTAAGAATTGCAATAGATGAGCTCAAAAACGCAGGGAATAGCCATGGAAGCAGATTGGATGATACAGAAGAATGAATTAGCACAACTGAAGATACAGAAAAAGAGAGGACAAAGAAAGAGAGACAAAGTAAGAAGACTGAAGAAAAGTTCAGAGATATGTCAGATTCCTTTAAGAAAAGAAACATAAGAGTAATAAGAATCCCAGGAGAGTCTTAATACAATAATAAGCTGGGCATGGTGGCACGTGCCTGTGAACAATAGCCTATGGAGTCACAGTTGGGACTGGGGATCGTGGTTCGAGACCCACCTGGGGCAACATAGTGAGACCTAGTCCCAAAAAACAGCTGGGTGTTGGTGGTGTGCACCTGTAATCCCAGCTACCTGGGAAGCTAAGGCTAGGGATTGCTTGAGTCTGTGGTACCCTGGGCAACGTGAGCCTGCAGTTCCACAGGCAAAAATAGTGAAACCTAGTCTCAAAAAAAAAAAAAAAAGAATTCTACCAAACATTCAAAGAGGAACTAACACCAGTACTGTTAAAACTCTTTTAAAAAATTGAGAAAGAAGGAAAGCTACCAAGTACGTCCTATGAAGCAAACATTACACTAATTCCAAAACCAAATAAAGATAGTGCAAAGAAAGAAAACTATAGACTAATCTCCCTAATGAATACAGATGCAAAAATTCTAAACAAAATCCTAGCAAACCGAATCCAACAGTGCATAAAAAGGATTATCCACCATGACCAAGTGGGATTCATCCCAGGGGCTAAGGTATGGTTCAACATCTGAAAATCCATCAATATAATCCATCACATCAACAAAGAAGAAAACAAAAACCATATGATAATATCAATAGATGCGGAAAAAGCATTCAATAAAGTTCAGCACCCTTTCATGATGAAAGTTCTGGAAAAAAATTGGTATAAAAGGAATATACTTCAACATAATAAAAGCTATATATGACAAACCCACAGCAAATATCATCTTCAATGGGGAAAAACTGAAATCATTTCAATTACAATCTGGAACCAGGCAAGGCTGCCCACTTATTCCACTCCTTTTCAACATAGTTCTGGAAGTCCTAGCTAGGGCAATAATAAAAGAGAAAGACATAAAAGGAGTCCAAATAGGGAAAGAAGAATTAAAGCTATCATTATATGCAGATGGTATGATACTCTATGTAGAGAACCC
>PVHY01019335.1:0-27573 GCA_004024945.1 Uropsilus gracilis
CTGGTGCACGTGGTTGGAACCCGGGTTATTCTGATAGCAAGTGAGGCAGAAGGAAAGCGCTGTGGGGTCGGTAGAGCATAGAGAAAGGCTGGCTGTGTGCCCAGGAGCAGCGCAGGCCAGGGTCTCACCTGGCATGAACTTGCCCGGCTGGTCCCACTCCTTCTCACTGTGATGCAGCGCCCACAAATTGATGATGACATTTGTGCCCTTGTCAACAGCATAACCACCGATGCTGGGTGAGGTGGGAGAGGAAGGAGGAGACTGGAATATTGTGGTGTCCACCTGCTTGCCCAAACCTCCACAGTCCTTTTGTGGGGACCGAATTCCCTCTCCTCCCTCACCCCTACAGTCTCACTTTTCCTCAGTTTCTGCCACATTGAGTCTGTCTCTTGCGCTTCTCCAGCCCACTCTGCCTGACAACCCTTGTGTGTGAACTTGCCTGGGGCTACAGGACTGGGAGTAGACCTGAGGGTTGTGACAGGGTGTGAGCATAGTGGATACGCTGGTCAGCAGGGTCATGGGTATGCTGACTCAAAGGCAGTGGTGACCATAGTTGATCAGCGAGCTAGGGGGAGCGGGGTTGAGGAGGGGTCAGGTGCTGGCAAGAGTGCTGAAGGTGTTACAGGAGTGGGTAATACAGGGAGGGAAGACACACCTGGAGTCAACGAGGGCCTTGTGGGGAATGAGTATTGGGGCCACTGGCCTGATGCGCAGCACCTCCCGGATGGTGGCCTCCAGCAGGAGGAGATGGTTGCGGTCACTGAGGGTTGGTGTGCGGCTGAAACCTATGTTCTCATCAATCTCCTCCTGGATCTTCTTCTTCACCTGTGGGCCAGAGCAGGTTGTTTACGATCGGCAGGCTCAAGCCTGGGAGAACATATCCTTGTAAAAATGCGTTTGTCAAATCTAGAAGAGCTGGCTGGACCCTTCCCACTGCAACCCAGTCTTTCTTCCAGAAAATGGTGGCGTTTTGCAGGGCCCCACTGAGTACTGTGTGGGTCAGGAGTGAGCTTACCAGTCTTTCAGGACAGGTGAGAGGGTACTGCCTTACATCGCTCTGGGTACAGAGTTTTGGCTGGTGCAGGTAAGGATGATTTGAAGACTAGAGTAGAGAGAAGCCCACCTGACAATTGTTCAGCAGGAAGGCCACCGTCCATTGCAGAACAGAGGCCGTCGTCTCCACACCAGCCCCAAAGATGTCCCCAATGGTCGCGAGAATATGTTCATCTGTAAGCAGTGTTGAATCTTCTCCTGGGTCTGCAATTTTGTTGTCTGAGTTCATCTGAGCTTCGATCAGTTTGTCCAGCAGGGTAGTGATAGAGTCGCTGCTGAAGTTTTCCTGGTAGTGAGATGGGAGATGGTGCTAAGGAGCAAGTCAAACTGTTACACCTCCCCTAACTTTCCTATCCCAGGTAGAAGTTCCACTTGCAAATGAGGGAGTTCGGTGGCCTGAGTAGGACTTATGAGTATGGAGGAAGGAGGCAGCACTGGGCCCTTGTGTTTGGGGTTTACTTGGTCCTTTGTACTTTCCAGGACCCTCTCTAGTTCCTCACTTCCCACCCCAGTCATGACTTGAGTTCATTTCCATTGGGAAGCTCCTGTGTGCCAGGCACAGTAAGATCAGGGGGAGCCTAATGTCCCACATCAACCCCAACCCTGTTCTTATGCATGTACAACCTTACTCGTCATCTCTTCTGCACCATCTCCTACCTTGTATTTTTTAAGAAGTTCACTCAGGAATTCATTTCTCATTTCAACACTGCTCCTCAAAATGTCCAATGTTTTGTTGGGGAAAATCTGGAAAGTAGGAAAATAATCAAGTCCTTTCCTCTCCCATTTCCTTTCTCCAGCCCCCCAAATTCCTCCTGGAAGGACTCTCAGAGAGTTCCTGCTCCACCAGGTCTTCAGTCAAAATGGAGGCAAGATGGGGGCCTACATGGGATCGTCAGTGATAAGTAGGTCAATACCAAGAATGAGAAGGGGTTCCTCACGTCCTCTTTCCCACTCATTCTGATGTTAAGACTAAGTGAGGGGGTACTTAGAAACATGCTATGTGCGCAAGCTTTAGGAATAATGAAGACAAAGACATGACTCTGGAACATGGTTAAGTTCCTTAATCCTAAGTCACTGTTCTCTCAAGGATGAGAATGAAGAAATCGATCTACAGTGGAATGGCATGACAAATGCAGTTGATAACTCAAGTAGCCACATTGATGAGTCATAAAAAGAATTAAAATGTTAGCTCTCTTTGTTCAGAGGAAGGGTAATATTTTATGTGTATATTTTATGTATGGGAATTGTCTCTGTGGCTGAGGTGGAAATGAGTAGTGTGGTTCTGGAGCTGAGTGGGAAGATTTCAGAACTGAGGAGCTGTGAAGCTCTGCTAGGATCTGAGTGTGAGGCTTAGCCTCATCCTCACCTTCAGCATAGGAAATACGTCTACCATACTGTTCTGGCCCAGAGCATCCATGATGCCTTTAGTGTAGTGCTTTATGATCTTGAACTCAGGATCCTCATTCTTGAAGGTGAACTTGAAGCAGATGGAGGACATAATGTTGGTCACCGCCAGGAAGAGAGGCAAAGACAAATCTACTGACCGTCCATTCTGGGTGGTCAGGAAATCAGATAATAAGCTGATTTCCTGGCATACTAAAGGGAGAAAAGGACATAAGCAGAAAAGGGAGGAAAGGGGAGTTAAGCAACACTCTCAACCTCTTTGTTATAGTTCCATCTTAAATAGGGACAGTTAATAAATGGCCACTGATAGTAGCAGTAGCCAAACAAAGGTAGATTAAGGCACCAGCCTTCCCTTCACCCTCCCTTCCACCCTTCTTATGACAGCTCCCGGGGTCAGAAGATACTCACTCAGGTTATCTAGTCTCTGGTTGCCGTCCTTGAACAGGGCAAAGGTGGCCTGCACCAATTTCCGATGGAGTTGCCACTGGGCACCATGGTTGGCGAAGGCAATGCCCTTTTGGTTATCTGACAGGATGCCTAGAGTCACCTTTAGAGAGCAGGAGGCACTGTAGGAAGCACCCACCCAGCCACCCAGCTTGTCCTCACCCTTCTGCACCTGTTCCCCTTAATGTGAGAAGACTTGTACCTGCCAGGCTGACCTGTATATGGTATGGCTGCTGCACAGCACTAGGACTGCAAGGCTTTGGTAGGGCAGTTCTAAATGGCCCCCCCAGCCCAAGTCCTAAATCCATGAAGGAGGCAGAGTGAGGAGAAAAAATAACCCTGAATTCAAGTCTAAGGATCCTGGGGTTTAGTTTTATGACAGTTTGACTTTTGCATCTGTCCTTTCTCTAAGTTTCTGGCCTAGGGCAAGCAGCTGTGGGTGGATAAGCTCTCTGAACTGTGGTTCCTAAGGGCCAGGAGCAGGCAGGCTGGAGAGAGGAGAGGAGGACTCCTCAGACTTCTGACTGTCCCTCAGACTTCCGGGCATGCAATAGGTACAACCACCCATCTCCCTCTCTTTCCTATTGATATGCCTATGAAGGCCACATTGGGTGACCGTAGCATGTTGTACAACCAGTGTGATCTTGGTCAAGTCACCACTTCCAACAGTACCTACCAACAGCACCAGGGTCCAGTGCTTTCTCTATTCTACCCTGACCCACAAGCCACATCTAGCTAGCCTCCTCTTTCTATCTTCCTGCAGAAGAGCTCAGATGGTCAGGAGTAAGGCTGTTGTCATGCACTGAACCCAGTGTTTTATCTGTGCTGTTATTAAATAGGGAATCTTGTCTCAGAGGCCTCCTCGTGTGGTTCCGGGGCGAGATGTCTGCAGTGAGGGCTCCACTCTGCCCAGCCGCTGGCCTGCCTGAGCATGAGTGTCGCTTTCCTTCTTCCTGCCTGCTTAGACACTGGATGGGTCTGAACTCGCTGTCTACCCATAGCCAACCCACACTCTATCTGGTGGAACTACAGGTTATTGGAGCTGGGGGAGCCATTCTGGACATGGTTCTTGGCTGGGACCACACACCCCAGGGGTGCTGAGCAAGGAGGGACAGGGCACTGCTTACCACTTGGGGTCTCCCGAAGAAGTCCTTGCCCTTCTTGATGAGCACCTCCCTGGCCAGCTGGTGGTCCCCGACGATCACTGTAGTCTTGCTTCCCATACGCAGGGAATAGATGGGGCCATATTTTTCCTGTAGCTTGAAAAAGTTCACGTGTGGATGTCCATGTCTGGGGAGGAAGGGAAGGCTGCCCACCAAGGGCAGGGCAGGGAGGCTGTTGGGGTACTTAGCACCAGGGTACTTTCCCCTGGACCAGAGGATATAGGTCAGGATGAATAGCAGAAGAGGGAGGAGCTCCCACATGGTGGCAGGTGGGACTGGCACTGTGGGTGGAAGAGCTGCAGTCACTTGGTACCTATGGGAGCCTTTTAAAGGGTTAGTCTCACCTTCCCAAGATGTTTATGTCTTGATATGTGGAAGTTTAACCTGGAGCAGAGTCAACCTTAAACCCTCTCCAACTCAGAGAGGGAGGGGCAATGGAACTCCGTGACTTACTCTGGACAGAAAATATCACCTTTGCCTTTTATGGCTCTGCAGTACATCCTCAGGGTGATAATGATGGTTGTGTAATGCTTAAGAGATAGTAGTTTTCTCTGAGGATGCTGATGGCATCAGTGCCTGAGGAGCTCTGGAGGGTGTTTTTATTGACAGCCCCAGAGAGAGACACCAGCAGAAACATTATCAGTTTGCTCCTGATCCTAGGCTGCCCTTTCTCTTCAGGCACTTTCTCTGCTTGAGGGAGAAGACCCTGCCCCACTACTCCATGTACTTGCTTTCCTCTATAATCTTCCTTTACTTACCACTCAGGGAGTGACCACTTCTGAGTACTGGCTGGCTGCCCTCCTGACTTGGTGCCATGCGTGGCTGAAACATGTCCTTGCTGTGAACACCCTTGTTGCTTAGAGTCTGGCTTCTGAGCTCCTTGATTCAAACCGATTTAATTTGATTTGATTAGTAGTGCTTTCTCAGGAGCCGGCTTGAGTTCACAAGAAAAATTGTTGTCAGGAAAAGGAGATGGCAGCAGATTTTTTACTGAAAATCCTTTTTGCCAGTTTTTCCTAAACCAGACAAACATAAAACATAAGATAATAATAATAATAATAATAATAATAAACTAAACCAGATAAACATCTTTACCTTACACACAGAAGGGGCAAAAACCTTCGTTAACCCGTAAGCTTCCACACACTATTTACCTAGTTACCTTTTTCATTCAGATGCCTTTTACTTGCCTGGGTCCTCTCTCCCAAGCTAAAGGAAAAAAATAAAAACTTTAAACTTTGGATTCTTTGCTGGTCCACGAGCTCATGCTGTAATTTCCAAGCCAGGCCAAACTCTTCAAGTTATCAAACTACTTATGACTAAACAAGAAAGTGATGTACTTCAAATAAACATGTGAAAAATTCTGATTGCCCCATTATATATGCTACAAAATGAACGTGAAAAACACAGCTGCCCCACCATTGTCCAAAACCGTCCTTTAATCTCTGATCATGTCACCACATGTCCAATCAATCTGAGTTGAGCAGTACATGTTCCAAAAGCGGGGCATTGCTTTTTTCTCCTCTGGTGCCTGTTTCAACTTCTTTCAAGCACATGGTCAAAGACGTGATGTGTTCTTTTCTTTCGGCATTCCCCTCAGCTTCAGGCAGTAGAAAAACTCCAAGGCACAGGAACCAACAGCAGGTCCAATTTCTTAGGCTTCGCTCATGGCCACTCCCAAAGCATTTGTGTCAAACTGGATAAGTTAAGCTGCAACACAAAGTTCAGATCTACAAACTCTTTAGGCTCCTTTAGCACGCACACTCGGCTTATGCACGCTAAGGCCGTAAGTTCACCAGCCTGAGCCCAAGGCTGTGGGCGCCAGGGTTCCTTGGCCATGTGTCCGGGCTTACATCCTCCTCCAAAAATGGCTGAATCCTTTCTTTTTCTTTTAAGCTCTTTTTATATCTTTCTTTTTTTCTTCCCTTACTTGGAGGAAGTCTTGTCAGTTGTCAACATTATAAAAACCTTGCTTTCCTTCTTCCTTCTATCCTGTCCCTCTGAACGGAAACTATGATTTCGAATGATGGCTAGCACCACACCTTGGCATGGCCTTCTTGAAATTTACAATATATTTTTAAATTTTGTAATTATCATACAATATTGGTCATGTTTGTATGGTTGTATTGTACCCCTTACTTGCCAGCCCAACCCCTCTTCCCCCTTCTTCCCTCTGGTCACTCCAACTCCTCTCTCTGCAATCCATAGTCCATGTTTGGCCTACTGGTCTTTTCTTTTTCTGGAACTATGTCCTTTTTTTCTGGGTGTGGACTTGCACTCCTGGACAGCAACAGATGAGGCTGCTCGAATCTCCAGGAGTAGCTGAGGCAGATAATTGGGCAAAGCATGCTGGGAACTATCGTAGGTCAAATATGTGGTGTGCTTCTCCAGGACCCTTTCAGGTGTCTGTCACGAGTTGCTGGTTCTGTGCTGTACAGTTCTGATATCTGGGTTTGGGAATCCAACTCTAAGCCACTGGTGGTGGAGGCGTTCCCTGCTGGGGCAGACTTCCCCAGGTGGTTGGTCCAGCTCCTCTCCTCTCTCCTGTTAGCAGTTCTATGATGGGGCCACATTGTTGTGGTAAGGAGGAAGCCTCTTCCATGTTGCACTTCCTATGGGCCCGGGATTTGATTTCCCTGTGCCAGAGTCGATGCAGGCAGAAATCGGTGACAGGTCATTATTTCCTTTCCTTTGCATTACGTCTACAACTGGAGAGACTGTATTTTTCATTCCTAGTGCAGGTCTGATTGAGGTTGGAGTAAACTATAGTGGCGCATCCTCTTTCACACCCCTAGCCTGGCAGAGGCCAGTTTCTGAAATTTACAGTTCTAAAGCAGCAGGGAAGTAACTCCTTTTTCTTAGCTATTATCAATGCATAGCATCAGCTATGTTAATGGGTACCCTTCACGAAGGTGGCATTTTTCAGGAGGGTTGTAACCATCAGAGTCTGTTAAGGTCCTTTAATCCAGTTTCATAACCTAACAGCTGAAGAAAGTGAGTGAGGTCTATAAAGGGCAGGCTTGTAGAAGGTGCTACAAGAGAGTAACAGCAAGAAGTCAGGTGTCTCACCCTCTGCTTGCTGCTGTCTCCATCAGCAGTAGAGGCCAGGATATGAGAGCAAGGCTCTACAGTCAGAGAGGCTTGTTCTAGTCTAGCTTCCTCTCTTCTATTCTATGATCTTGGATGAGCACCTCACTGTTTTAAAAAGTGGTGCTTGTTAGGTTAAAAACACATGACAGAGCGAAAGAAGTTGTACTGACTTGGCCTCTTTGGGCTTCTGTTCCGGCTTCTACTGGGTGCAAGTCACAGACTCTTTCTGTGATCCTGTAGGGGTGAAAATGTCAACATCAAAACCAGGAAGAAGTCTCACATTACTGTCCCTTACAGTGATCTTAAGAATCCTGAGTCGTGTCCCTTAAATCATCGGCACAGAGCTCCCCTAAATGTGCATCAAACTCTGCCAGCATTCTCCTGAAGAGTTCCTAGAAGAATGAGTCATGGAGATACACCCAGACACCCATTCCACCCAAGGGTACAAGCACCACAGCTTCAGCTTGTAAACAAAGACTGGAGATAATAGTGGAACCTGAGTAGTTTTGCTGAGCTGGTGAGAGGCAGCTCTTCCTGAAGGAGGTTTTGCCCTCCAAAACACCCTATCGGAACCCAATTTGAGATGGTTTCTCTAGGGGGTAAGTGTATCATCTCTTAGAAATGCCAGTTTTCTGAGTACACATAGTTTTCCTGACACCTCCTCAACATAGGTTAGGCTTCTGAGTGGTGTGAGGCAGGGTTGACTTTTGGGCAAAAGTTTTTGAGCCTCCTTGCCCATTGAGTCCACAGGTCTCAGACCATTTCAGAAGTTGTTGTCTCAGAGGTTATTGGAGGGTACTTGCCCTTAACATAGCTGATGCTGTTGTCAGGATATGAGGTGGGGGTTGGGGTATGGAGGTGTGTGGGGCAGGCTCTTTTTACTAAAAATCCTGTGCCTGCCAGCTTTTCCTAAACCAGGGAAAAGCCTCTACCTTGCAATCTGATACTACCCTTATTAACCTTTAAGCTCCCACAGACTAGTTACCTCTGTTATTCAAATACCTGTTGCTTGCCCTGGTCTCTCTCTCTGGAGCCAGAGGAAAAAAGCTTTTAAAGCTTTTTAACACTTGAATTCTTTGTCACCTGCTGACCTTGCTATGTGATTTTCAAAGCCATACCTTTTAAAACCAGACCAAATATATATTATATTTCACTTTTTTTTTTTTTTTGAGACTAGGTCTTGCTATTTTTCCCATGGAACCACAGACTCAAGCAATCCCCAGCCTGAGCTTCCCAGGTAGCTGGGATTACAGGCACATGCTGCCACGCCCAGCTATTTTTTTTTGGCACTAGGTCTCCCTACATGCCCCCAGTGGGACTCAAACTGTGATCCCTGGCCCCTGCCATGGCTTCCTAGGCTGCCACCTATAGGCATGCGCCACCATGCCTGGCTCACATCTTCGTTTTCCCGGGGATCACCCACTTCTTTCCCTCGCTCACTGTCCCCCCCCCCAAGTTGTGTACCGTGTACTTTACTTTGGTTCTTAGCTTGTTTTGACTTTTCATACTGCTCTTTTGTGTTTTTCCTATATCCCGTATATTAGTGAAACCATTTGGTTTCTTTTTCTTTCTGACTTGTTTCTGCTAATATGATTTTTTCTAAGTATATCCATGTTATCATAAAATCATCAAATTTGTCATTTTTAATTGATGAGTAATATTCCATTGTGTATATATACCACATCTTTTTCACCCATCATCTGTCTTGAGTTGTACACTATCTCTACTACTTTTTACCACTGTACTGGAAGTTCTAGCTAGGGCAATAAGGCAAGAGAAAGACATAAAAGGAATACAAATAGGGAAAGGAGAACTGAAGCTATCATTATATGCAGATATGACCCTTATGTAGAGAACCCCCAAAAATCCACAGACCAAACTCTTAAAGTGATAAACGATTTATTACTAAACAAGAAAGTGATTACCTATATATGTACTACAAGATAAGTATATAAAAAGAACCCAATTACCCCACCACAATGTCCAAAACTTCCTTAGTCTCTGGTCACCTCACCATACATCCACTCAATCTGAGTTCAGTAGCACATGTGCCAAGTGCAGGTTATCCTTCTTTCCCTCCTTTGGCATGTTCCTGAAATTGGGTAACAAAACAGGCAAATCAGAGAACTTAACTAAACTTCCAAACAGGAGCAGCTGGCCCTTTAAACCCAGCCACTCACCAGGTTTGTCCCAGCCTGCGTGAGTAGTAGCAAGACCACACTAACCTTAACAAGAGGCAAAAACAGATTTACTCCGACAAGAATCACTGAGCATATAATGGTTCCCTTTAATTATCTTCAGTTTCCAGTCCCCAAAAACTGCACATGGGTCCTAAGCCATATGTGTCCACAAAATGGCGGCTGTCCCATCTTCAAGCCAGATAAAGAAACCAAGATGGCGTTGTCAATCTTCCTCCAAAAGCACAGCTAGTCACTTCAAGCCAAATGAAGAAACCAAGATGGCATTGTCGCTCCCCCTTCAAAGGCAGAAGATTCAAATCCAATGAAGACATGAAGATGGCATCATTGATTCTTCTCCAAAAGACACAGCTCCAACATTCTTCCAGCTTCAACTCTAGAGTGGCCTGAAACCAGCAACAGTCAGTGGCTACGACAGCAGCAACCACTTCAGATTTCTCACCATGTAAACAGCAAGACAGTGAGTTTAGTTCAGGTCTCCAGACAATTTTCCTACTTCACAGTTTCAAAGTTAAAGCAAATTTTCAAGTACATGTTGCCAATTCAGCTTACAAAGGTCACAAGTTTCTCCAACATGCTTTCCTGGGCTCCTCACCAGCCCTGGCTGTGGATGGAAGTCCAAAGCATGGCTTCCTTCCCTGCCCTGCTGCTACACAGAGCAGCTGCAGCTTCGTGGCCTCCACCCTCCTTGCTGCTTATGTCCAAGTACCATTTGAGTTCAGTTTTTCAGTTCTTTTGGGTATATAGCTAGGTGTGAAATCATTGCACTTGGAGGCAAATTTTATGTTTTGGGTTTTTTTTTTCCCCATTTTGATGTATAGGTCATCCTGGAATCTCTGCACTGGAGGCAAATTTTATGTTTCCTTAAGTTTGTTTTGTTCTCTGTGAAATGGACATAATAATGGAATGTACTTGTTGGGGCTGTTGTGATTCAGTGAACCCATGTGAAAGCGCTGCCTAACTAGGATGAGTGCTCATTCCTTCTCCTGAGCTCTCACCAGTAGATCTTCCTTATACAAAACAAGCCCATTGTCTCTGGAAACCTGTTGCTCTGTCAGTCATGACCAGTGAGGATGTGATGTTGCCAGATGAAAACACAGCTCCAGAAAATGGGCCACCTGCGGTCAGCCATCACAGAAGAGGTGGGTGCTGGGAGGCTCAGGACTCCTTGAATGAGACTCTTGGAGTGGTTGGCTCCTGTCTGGCGGTGGTTGGCTCCTGTCTGGCGGTGGTCGGCCAGTGTCTGTATGTAAAGGTTTGTGGACTGGAGTGAGTGCCACTGGATAGGGCAGGGACTTTGGGGGCAGGGGGAATCTGTGATGGAGATGAGCCTTTTAAGTCAGACTGCCTGGTCTATATTCCTCCAAAAGTTCAAATGTGGTTGTGACTATGTGGGTAATTTGTGGTCAGAGGTGGAGACAGGGGTGGTGAGAAAAGCCATCCAGAGAGATGGGGGATTGGAGTGAGACCTGGAGAAAGTCAGTAGTAGTCAGTCAGAGGTGTGGACAGTGTAGAAGAGCAGGCAGAGTTGAACAGGCAGAGTGGGAGGGGTTTGATGCTTGTGGGTGGGTCATGGCCTGACTACAGGTACACACCGGGGTGCTGTGGAGCATCCCTAACAAATTCACTGAGTGGGGCTTCAGAGCCCGGAATTCACACTAAACCTTCTGCAACTCCGCTACCCTTGTATCTCTGATGTTTTCATTATCCACTGTGCCAGCCACCGTGTCAGAAGAGGTCTTATCACCAGGCATGGTGGCGCATGCCTGTAAGCTTCAACTTATGAAGTGGCTGGGGTTAGGGATCACGGTTCGAGTCCCGCCTGGGGCCTGTAGCGAGACCTAGTTCCAAAAAAATAGCTGGGTGTGGTGGCATGCACCTGTAATCCCAGCTACCTGGGAAGCTGAGGCTGGGGATTGCTTGAGTCCGTGGTACCCCGGGCAATGAGAGCCTGCGGTTCCACAGGCAAAAATAGCAAGACCTAGTCTCAAAAGAAAAAAAAAAAAAAAGATGTCTTACCCCGTCCACTGAGAGGAAACAAACTCAAGAAGTGCTCAGCTCAAGAACACCACTCATGTGGTCTTGGAGGCTCTAGGGCCAGGTGTTCTCTGCTGTTGCTCTGGAGACACCTGTACCAAATCCTGTGCTGGCTTCCCCTGGTGCCTGTGCTCTGCAGAGGACAAAGCATTTCCCTCCTCTGCCCTCCCCTCCTGAGTGTGCTCACGTCTCTATCAGGTTCAGGGTCAATTGAGCAAGATCCTGCTTGGAAGGGAGCTGGGGAATCAACACAGCAAACACAGGATGGCACTTGTTTGGACTACCCCAGGTTGAAGCCAAATCCTTTTCTGAATGTTACAAGTGACAACAAAACAGCTCAGTTCCCTTGTGTCCTCAAGATGAGAAAGGGTGGTAATTATCCAAACCCTTCAGGGGAACTTTCAACACCAGGCCCCCACTCAGTTCCCCAGACACCTCTGTTGCAAGAAGCCGTGTTTGTGGAGGAATGTGGCTTGTGTTTCATGTCATTCCTGTTATCAAAGCAAAAGAAACCAGAAGACCAGGCAGTATCTCAGTGGAAAAAGGATGATATGTGGCCTTTGGAACTTTTAACAAGGATGGAGCCTAATCATTCCCTTCCTCCAGTGGTGGCCCCCGACTTGACCCACCCCCTCCCACCCCTATTCCTTCAGAAGCATTTTAGTCCAGGGAAATTAAAGTTCCTTCCCCTGCCCCAGTTCCCTAGAGGCCAGATTCTAGGAGCTCAACTGTTCCTTCTGTACTTCTTGACTCCACTTGTGCTCATTTGTTCAGCAGTCATTGATATGCCCCTTCGTGTTGACCTGCTTTAACCCTTTATCTGTAGCCACCAGGGCCCAACTGGACTTGAACCCTGCCCATCACAGGGGCTTCTGATTCCTGTTGCTGAAATGGGGATTCAGTCTGGGAGGTTGCTTGAGCTATCCTGTTCTCTCAGCTGAAGGCGAGAGCTGTGTAGAAAACTTTGCATCTCTGGAGTGAGGGAGACAAGCTTGAAGAATGACTGGAGTGTGACTCAGTGATTTCTCCTGAAAGGAGCTTAGGGTTTGCCTGGTCTGTGTAACTCATGAGACTCTGGTTCCCTAGGGCCTGGTTCCCTAGGCCCTGGAGTGTGATGGGAGGCCCAGGACAGGTGGGGCAGGCAGAGAACAAAAACTGAATGTGCAAAAGGCCTTGTCTTTAGGCCTTTGTCTCAGGCACTGGATTTATAGGCTGGTGTCAGATGTGGTCAGAAGCCACAGGTAGGTCTCTTGTGGTCATGGGAACTCACAGCACCCTGGCCTTGGGCTAACCCTTGGAGGATCCCTTCATGTTCTTGCTTATGCCATGTTGCTAAGAGGCATAGGAAAGAAACAGCCCTTGTCAAACAGACCATGTTTGCAGGTGTGGACCTTCGCAATGGTAGGGGCACTGTGAGGTCAGCTGGGTCCCTCCAGGGTAACCGACAGAGTGGATGGGGAGCCCATCAGGCCATTCTCAACAGGGCTGGACAGCTGTGTCTGCACTCGTTGTAGGGTGCAATTTGCCTGCAACTGTTTTTTTGTTTTTTTTTTTTTCTTTTGAGACTAGGTCTCGCTATTTTTGCCTGTGGAACTGCAGGTTCATGTTGCCCGGGGGACCACGGACTCAAGCAATCCCCAATCTCAGCTTCCCAGGTAGCTGGGATGACAGGCTCGCGCCACCATGCCCAGCTACTTTTTTGGGACTAGTTGTTGCTATGTTGCCACGGGCAGGACTCAAACTGCAATCCACGATCCCCGATCCCCGCCAAGGTTTCCTAGGCTGCCACTTATAGGCACACACCATCTTGCCCGACCTGGAATGGTTCTAGTTTAGAACCATTAGTTTAGACAAATCACCTATCCCTCTGCCCAGGACCATTTGGGAATGTTTGAACATGGTTGGTTGTGACTGCTGGGGAAGCAGTAATCCTCGTTCATCATGGGCAGCAAGCTGTGGAGATGTGATTGCTGGAGACCTTACTAGAAGCACTTAGTTACATTGTGCACCACAACCAGGAAAATGGCTTGAGAATTTCCATTAAGGACCGTCCAAAGGCCGGGCACGGTGGCTCATGCTTGTAAGCTTCAGCCTATGAAGCGGCCGGGGCTAGGGATCGCGGTTCGAGTCCGGCCTGGGGCTCGTAGCGAGACCTAGTTCCAAAAAAAAATAGCTGGGCATGGTGTTGCGCGCCTGTAATTCCAGCTACCTGGGAAGCTGAGACTGGGGATTGCATGAGTCTGTGTTACCCCGGGCAATGAGAACCTGTGGTTCCACGGGCAAAAATAGCGAGACCTAGTCTCAAAAAAAAAAAAAAAAAAAAAGACTGTCCAGCTGAGCATGGTGGCACCACCTTTGTTCAAGTGCCGGAGACAAGAGGCTTGGGATCACTTGAGTTTGCAATTTTGAGACTACCCCAGGCAACATAAGGAGACTGTTCTCAAAAATAGCTGGGTCCTATGGTGGGTGCCTGTAATCCCAACTACCTAGGAGGCTGAGGCTAGGGATTGCTTGAGGCAACATAGTGAGACCTAGTCTCAAAAAAAGACCATCCATAAAGTGCAAATACACAGTCACTGGGTGTGACCAAAGCTATCCTGAAAGTACCTCAGCTGTCAATTTGGAAAAAATTCTGAAAAGATCTAGAACTGGGAAAAACAATGTTTGTGGTCCACCGAATCAGTCTTACAAACATATATTTATAAAATGAACTTCAGAATGCTATTGTCCAGTTAATTAAAAAAATACAAGACATTCAGCTCCCTTGGCTCTTAAAAAATCCAGGACACCACATCCTAAACATTGTTACATGTGTCTCACAATGAAGGGAGTGGCCTTGAATGGCATCAGTCTCCTAAGATTGCAGGGGACATCTCAGCATGATTCTGTGCTTCAAGGATAAGGTCACTGCTGCCTGAAAGGATGGCTAAGGGGGAGCACTGCTGTGCTGTCATCACTAAGTTTAAAAACTAGGCCCCCATTACTTGCCCAGCAGGCAAATTTGAGAAGCTTGAATGGATAAAGTTAGAGGATGGGACTGTCATGGGAAAAAGGGCCATAGGCTGATGATCCTTTATGCAGGTTCAGATCATCACTTAAGATGATCCACCCAAGTTAAGACACGTCCAAGACTAGTCACTCTGACCCATTCCCTGGAATATAAATAGTAGTTGTAGTTAATTATTGAATTAATTATCAGCAGCTCCCTCCTGTCTTGCTCACTGTTTCCCTTAGCAGTGTATTTCAATAAATCTGCCTTCTCTGTCTCATGTGAATTTTTCACTCCTGCATATCTGGCCTGCAGCTGATTGTCTCCCACAACATTTGGTGGCCCATATGGGGACTGAATGTGGGAATGATAGGGGTGCTGTGGTGAAATTGGGGGCCTTGCCCCAGCATGGTAATGTGCATTGAGATAGTAGTCATTGTGCTCTGGTGGGTGGAGACTTGGAGAAGGGAAGCCAAGGCTTCTCTGAAGAGGAACAGAAGAGGGGATTTAAGGAGTGCAGCTGGCTGGGGAGAAAGAGAGAGAAAGCTGGAGAGGAGTGAGAGCAGAGAAGAATCAAGAGGCTGAAGGCCTCAGAGATTGCTGCTGTCATGTGAGGCAGCAGGGCAGGGAAGGAGCCACTCTGTGGGCTTCCATGCCCAGCCAGGGTTGGTGAGGAGCCAGGGGAAGCATGTTGGAGACACTTGTCACCTGTGTAAATTCACTTTGAGACGCGATACTTGGAGACTCGCTTTAACTTTGAAACTGTGAAGCTTGGGAGTTGTCTGGAGACCTAAAGAGAATTTGGAGTGCTGTTGTTTTCACTGTGAAGTGGTTACTGCTGTTGTTTTGAGTGCGTCTTGGTGGTCTGTGCAGAAAGAAGGCTGGAGATGTGTCTTTTGGAGGAGAAATGATGACGCCATCTTAGTTTCTTTATTTAGCTGAAGTGTCTAGCTGTGCCTTTGGAGGAGGATCAATGGTACCATGTTGGGTTCCTTATTGGGCTTGAAGGTGGGACAGCTACCATTTTGTGGACACATGTGGCTGAAGGACCCATGTGTAACCTTTAGGACTAGACACTGGACTATGAGGTAAGATTACCAAAGGGGTCCCTTATGCCTCCAGTGACTTTTATTTTCTCTTTTAATGAGTGAATCTGTTTTTGCCCCTTTTTAAGACAGTGTGGTCTTGTTACTGCTCGTGTGGGCTGGGACGAACTTGATGAGTGATGGGATTTAAAGGGCCACCTTCTCCCTTTTATAAGTTTAGTTAAGTGTTCTGCTTTGCTTGTTTTGTGACCCAATTTCAGGAACAGGATATGGACATCCTTTCTTCCTTCCTTTCATTCCTCTCTGGTGTACTGCAGTGAATCCTTGGAACAACTGAAGGTACCTGACTGAGGTACATCCCGGTCAGACTGAACAGTTCCAGATGCCCGCAAAGATGGCCATGACCAGATGGCCTACCGGATAGAGAACTTCCTTTGCTTCCTTGGAAACCCCCAAGGCTGTCTGTTTTGTGGAGGGCAACTGAAGGAGTCTGACTTGGGTATTCTCAGATGGTAGGTCCCCACAAGCTGGGAGGTTTGCTATAGTTATGAGGGTGAGTGATTTCACTTTCCTCCTCTTGGCCGATATCTGTGTGAGGAGAGATTGCCAACTACATGACGTGTACATGGCGACCTCCAGTTCCTGAACCTCTGTACAGGTGACTGTAGTTCTTGACCTTGACATGACCTCTATCTCCAGTACTTTCCCTAGTTCCTAAACCTCCACTAAACAATCTGGTGAGTCACTCAGGCCTGGATCTTGACATAGCTGGTTCTACTCAGATGGCTATTCTAGTTCTGACAGTGTGATTCTTGTTCCAAGGTAGAACTGTCCGTGGATCATAGATGGGGTTGCTAGACCCCGTAGTTCCTGGGTGGAACTGCCTCCCAACTGTAGGGTATCTGCAAGTCAGACCCTTAGTTTCAGAAGGGAAGCCCCAAGATCTTAGTGTTCCTGGACCCCTAATTCCTCCCCTAATTCCTGAGAGGAATGTTCCTAGACCATGGGGTTGTCTGGTACTCTCAGCTTGTTGCTACAGAGATCATGATATGCTGTCTCAGTTTCACAAGACTCATGCTTAAAAACTGGAACAAATTTAATTTCCAGACTCTAAAAAGAAGAATCACTTAGTCTCCCCTTGTAACACTGCCTGGCCCCAGCACAAATTGAGGTCCAAAAATTTTGGCATATAAACAATGTCTTCAGTACTGCTATCATGCCCTCAACAGGCCCCTTTGTGCTGTGGCTGAGGCAGAGGGTAGAATGCTGGGGACTAAAGTGAGGGAACCACTAAAGTTGATTGGTGGGGGACTGCCTCTGGTTCCAGCAAGCAGCTGGTTGGGCCTTTTCCTCCAGTGCTAAGATCTCTGGCAGTTTGTGCTGCCTTCCAGCTGGATGGGGAGACTGGACTTTCCATATGATCATCTTGAGATAGTGTTCTGGTCTGTTTCATGGCCAGGTAATTCTGTTTCCGCATGTTTTCTTGTTTTAAAAATTTATACTCTTTCCCCTATAAAAACTGCTGAGATTGCTTTGAATTTACTAAGGAATTATAAAGGAATTAATTGTAGATGACATCTACATGAAGTCTATTATGGCAAACAGACCCAAAATTTGAGATCACAATCTGAAAGTTTTGGTAAACAAGGACTAGGCCAAAATGGAATCATTTAGTTTAAGGCATGCATGCATTTAAGTGATAGACATTATAGTGTAGGTATTATAGGTGAGGTGTTGATACTTTTATTCTATGTTTAAATGTATTCAAGTAAAATTAGCTCATGGTATGCAGCAAACAGGACTTAACCTTGTCTTTAATCCACTTATCTCTTCTGGAAAGTACTTTTTCCCCAGTAAAACCTAGTCTGACCTCTTACTTCCCCCTTCTCCCTTGTCCTAGCTAAGGAATTCAAGATGGCATCTAAAGCTATGTGGATGAGTTGCTCATTCATATTGGGTCTCTCACATATACATGTGATGTATACAATATTAAATTTCTAACTTTTCTTGCTTTTACCAATCTAATGCTTGTTTTGTTATTTATCAGTCTAAGAAGAACCTTAGTGTAATAGGATTATTACATTGACAATTCTGTAGCAAATTTAGTTTCAGTCCTAAGAGAAACTGAAGCTACAACTGGTAACTCCATTTTATCATTTATATGGCAGCTCATATCTTTTATGGAACTAAGATTTTACTAAGTTTGACAATGAAAATGTATTACATATCTAGAATCATTTTATCTAAAAGTACTTAGCTTTCAGGTTATATTTTGCTCTTTATTATAAGAAAACTAACATTTTAAATATTATGTCTCCTAAAAGAAATGTGCTTGTGTTTACATGTAAGTCATCCAGTCTAAAGGGATAATAGTATAACAGCTATTACACTGTCTTACTGTTAGGGGGCTGTGACCCCCAGTACTGGTGTTGCTGCATTAAAATAGCAGCTATTGTTCATTGGTGGGTGGAGACTTGGAGAAGAGAAGTTAAGCCTTCTTGTGAGAAAAGAGGATTAAAAGATTAGGGAGGAGACACAGGAAAAAGATGAGGAAATGAAATCGGGTGTCAAAACAAATAAGCAAACTTGCAAAGGGGAGTAACCAAACTTGCAAAGGGTACAACTGGCCCTTTAAGCCAGCCACACACCAGGTTCTTCCCAGCCCATGTATGTAGTAGCAACACCACTTAAACCTTAAAGGGAGGCAGAAACAAATTTACTTAATAAAAGACAAATGAGACAAGAGTCACTGAGGGCGTACAAGGGACCCCCTTTAGTAATCTTACCACATAGTCCAGTGTCTAGTCCAAAGTGCACATGGCTGCAACAAATGTGTGCGGCCACAAAATGGCAACTGCACCACCTTAAACCCGATAAAGGAGTTAAGATGGCACCGCCACTCCTTCTTCAAAGACACAGCTCCACTCACTCAAGCCAGAAGAAGCCAAGATGGTGTTGTTGATCCTTCTCCAAAAGCAGGAGATTCATCCAACAAGGAAGACCAGGATGGCATCGTCAATTCTTCTCCAAAAGGCACTGCCCTGTAATTCTTTCAGCTCCAGCTCCAAAGTGGCCTGGCATCAGCAAAACTCACTCTGTACAGCAACGCAACAAGCACCTCAGACGTCTCACGTTGAAAACGGCAACACAGTAAACTCTCTTCAGTTCCCCAGAAGGCTTCCAAACCTTGCAGTTTCAAAATTAAACCAGGTTTTCAAGTACCAAGTTTCCAAGACAGCTCACACAGGACACAAGTTTCTCCAACATGCTTCCCTGGGCTCCTCACTGGCCCAGGCTGGAAATGGAAGCCCACAGTATGGCTTCCTTCCCTGCCCTGCTGCTCCACATGGCAGCAGCAGCTCTGAGACCTCCAGCCTCTCTACTGCTCCTCTCTGCTTCCTACTCCTCCATGTCCTCTTCCATTCTCCTCTCTACCCTTCTCTTCTGTTCTGTCTCTTTTCCTGTCTTTTTCTCTGTTCCCTCCCCGATCCTTTAATACTCTTTTCTTGAGAGAAGGCTTCACTTCCCTTCTCCAAATCTCTACCCACTAATGCTAACAATAGCTATTTTAATGCATCAACACCAGTACTGGGGCCCACAACCTCCTAACAGAAAGAGATGAAGACAGAACAGAAGGGAATGGAGAATGAAGGTACAGAGAGGAGCAGCAGGGAGGCTTGGAGGCCTCAGAGCTGCTGCTGCCATGTGGGGAGGGAAGGAAGCCAAGCTGTGGGCTTTCATCCCCACCCCTGGCATGTGAGGAGCCCAGGGAAGCATGTTGGAAAAACTCGTGACCTGTGTGAGCTGTCTTGGAAACTTGGTACTTGAAAACTTGGTTTAATTTTGAAACTGGGAAGCTTGGAAGTCTTCTGGAGAACAGAGGAGAGTTTGCTGAGCTGCGGTTTTCAATGTGAGATGTCTGAAGTGCTTGTTGTGTTGCTGTATGGAGTGAGTTTTGCTGATGCTGGGCCACTTTGGGGTTGGAGATAAAAGAATGTTGGAGCTCTACCTTTTGGAGAAGAATTGATGGTGCCATCCTGGTTTTCCTCATTGGATTTCAATCTCCAGCTTTTGGAGAAGGATTGATGATGCCACCTTGGCTTTTTCTAGCTTGGAGTATTGTTGAGCTGTGTCTTTCAAGGAGTGGCAGTGCATCTTAACTCCCTCATCCGGCTTAAGGTGCGGCAGCTGCCATTTTGTGGATGCACATGGCTGCTGCAGCCATGTTTTCTTTGGACTAGAAACTGAACTGTGTGGTAAGATTACCAAAGGGGTTCCCTTCAGTCACTCTGTCTAATTTGTCTTTTAATAAGTAAATTTGTTTTTGCCTCCTCTTGAAGTTTATGTGGTCTTGCTGCTGCATGTGTGGTTTGGGAAGAACCAGGTGTGTGGCTGGCTTTGTAAGTTTGGTTCAGCCAGTCAAACCCAGAAAGAAGCACCTTACTAAACTTGCAGAGGAAACCCAGCAGTTCTGGTCAGCCTCTGCCTCTGGCTTTGCTCCACTCCAGGTCACCTCGTCTTCTCTGCGTTTAAGTTCCTTTGAACTCTCTTATGGACAACCCTTCCTCACACTATCATGCCAATGAATAAAAATCCCAGACCACAATCTCTCTTATCTCTAGCTGTCTTTATGTTTCTCCAGAAGACTGGGTCTCTGCCGTGGACCGGCCGAGCAAAGGTGAGGCCGCGAGGAACCAGGCTTCAGCTGTGCAGGAAAAACCACAGGGCCGGCGCTTTGTGTACAGAGGCACGCACTCAATGAGCAGTAGAATCTGCTGGTTTATTTTAGATTTTCAGGCAGCATTTATATTGTTTAAACATTCCATGAGGAGAGGCATTTCATGAGTACATGAGGGCATTATCTCAGTGAGAGATAGAAATCAGCATTTCATGAGCGCATGAGGGCAACATCTCAGTGAGAGACAGAAATCAGCATTTCATGAGCACGTGAGGGCAATATCTCAGTGGAAGACAGAAATCAATATCTTAACAGAAAATAGATTATCATTTGATACTACTAAACATTCCTAAGCAATCATTTTTAGGGAATCATGATAGCTAAGTTGGGTACAGGTCGCCTAACATTATTTCTTGGCTGTAAAGCTTCTCTAGTTTATCAAGTTCTCCTTGCCTCGAGCTCGTTACTAACGTTCCAATGATTCCTTTCACAGAGAATTTGTGTTTTACAATTAAAATAAAGAATCTGACGACTGGGCTCCCAAATCTTTCTTAATAATGATGCAGTTCATGACTTCAGCACTCCTACACCTGGGGTCTGGGGAGCTACGCCCCTAGGGTCCCCTGATTTCTCAGGTCAGCTCCCAGTTTGTTCCTCCTGCGGGGGGCAAAGAGCTTAACTTGTAAAAGTTTAAATTACAAGTTTCTCATCTCTGAGATGGGCTCCCATAGGTCTCCCTTATAACCTTGCTCAGAACAAGAGCCTCTGCAACTTGTCTGGAGGGTCCTTATCAGATCCTCATGACAGCACCCATTGTGGTGAAGCTACAGGGACACCGTCAAGTCAAGCTGGCTCCTATTGAAGCAAACCCTGACCATTTCTAGCATAAATGTGCAATGCCTTCTCTTTCTCTTCAGAAACAACTGATACCTACAAATGATGTCAGTTTGTTACCACAATTTCCCATACAGATGATATTCTCCTCGATCGGGCCATCCAAACTTTCTGCCCTGGTCATCTACCTAACAATTGCATGTGGGCCTACTCTTCTTTTATTTGGACCCTGTGTTCTTAACCCTTTTGTTTAGTTTCTTCTTATTTGCAGGCCATCAACCTACAACTCCAGCCACAGGGTATAAGAGGCCTAGAGGCACAATTGACCACAGAACACATGGATGTGGTTTCTTATTCTTGGCCTAAATGCCTAGGCACAATTGTCTCATTCTCTTTTGTACCCATTCCCCATGTCCAGATGATTCTATGCTAGTTAGGGCCAAAACTACCTTGAAACAGTAATGGAAGGTAGACATCACTCCATTTCCAAAGATTTGTCATTGCCCTCTCCTGAGAGAGGAAATGTCCTGGTATCATTACTAAAATTAAAAACTAGACCCCATTGCTTGCCCAAGTGGCACGTTTGGGAGACTTAAGTAGATAAATGGAGTGAATGGAACTGTCAGTGGGGGAAAGGGCCTTTGGCTGACGATCCTTTATGCAAATTCAGATCATTAGCTAGGACTCACCCAAACTGGTCAACCTGACCCATCCACTAGAGTAGAAATGATAGGGGTGCTGTGGTGAAATTGGGGGGCTGTAGCCCCGCATGGTGGTGCTGCATTGAGAGAGTAGCCATGAATCCTGGTGGGCAGAGACGTGGAGAAGGGAAGCCAAGCCTTCTCACAAGAGGAATAGAGAGAGGGGGTTTAAGAAAGAGCACAGCTGGAGAGCGAGAGAGAGAAAAAGGGGAGTAGAACAGCATCAAGGAGGCTGAAGGCCTCAGATATGCTGCTGCCATGTGAGGCAGCAAAGCAGGGAAGGAGCCACTCTGTGGGCTTCCATTCCCACCAGGGCGAGTGAGGAGCTGGGGAAGCATGATGGAGACACTTGTGAGCTATGTAAACTCACTTGGAGACTCGATACTTGGAGACTCGCTTTAACTTTGAAACTGCGAAGCTTGGGAGTTGTCTGGAGACCTAAAGAGAATTTGCAGTGTTGCTGTTTTCATTGTGAGACATCTGAAGTAGTTGCTGCTGTTGTTCTGAGTGAGTCTTGGGGGTTTGTACCGAAAGAAGACTGTAGTTGTGCCCTTTGGAGGAGGATTGATGATACCATCTTTATTTCTTCATTGAACTTGAACTCTTGCTTTTGAAGGAAGATTGATGATGCCATCTTGCTTTCTTCATTTGGTGACTAATGAAGACTAGCTGTGCCATTGGAGCAGGATCGATGGTGCCATGTTGGATTCTTTATTTGGCTTGAAGTTGGCAGCGCTGCCAATTTGTAGACACATATGGCTTAGGACCCATGTGTACATATTTATGTTTAGTGACTCTTATCTACTTTGTCTTTTTAATGAGTAAATCTGTTTTTGTCTCTTCTTAAGGTTAGTGTAGTCTTGCTACTGCTCATATGGGCTGGGATGAACCTCGTGAGTGACTGGGTTTAAAGGGCCTGCTGCTCCTGTTTGTAAGTTTAGATAAGTATGATGCTTTATTGGTTTTGTTATGCAATTTCAGAAATAGAACCTTGGGACCCTCATTCTGTGCAGTGGCCCTCTCCTGTCTTGCCTGATGCTCCCGTTAGCAGTGCATTTCAACAAATCCACCTGTTCTGTTCTCCACTCTGTCTCAGGTTTATTCTTTCACTTCATACCTCCAGCCTACATCTGATTTTCTTCCACCAGCATGCACCTCTGCCTCATCTAAGTTCAGAAGCAGGATCTGGGGGATGTCCATGGCAACTGATTCCAGGTTGCTTACGTATATTTTCTCAAGTTCACTTCAAAACAGCCTTCTAGGATATGGAGTGTTGTTATTCCGCCTTTGTTAGTGGGGTTGAGACATTCAGAGCATTTGACTGACTGCCTCAATGTTACACAGCTGGGGGAACTGTGGGAGGCCAGGATCCCAACCAAACCTGTTGACTCCAAAGCCCAAGACTTTAGCTAGTTGACTGAGGACTTTGATGTGTGTGCTCACAAACCAGCTGAAGATCTGGTTTCCCAAAGGTAAGAAGCAATCAGTACAAAGTTAGAGCAGGCACCTTTCCAGGGGAGCTAGGGCTACCTAGCTAACTCCATGCTGTCCAGGGCTTCAACCCTTCAGTCTCTGTGTCCAGGTGGGAGGGGCCACAACCCCTCCAGGTTCCACAGCTTGGAGGGGAGGTCTTGGGAAGGGGGTGCGCTCTCGCACAGAGGGCACAGGGGGAGTAGGTAAGCTGCTCCTCTCCGGGGGAAGCTAGAGCAACCTAGCTACCTCCATGGGGGTGGGCCCATCTCAGCCATTCTTCAACTTGAATGATAAAAGCAAAAACCCAGATATAGATATACTGGAAGAGACAGAGAAATAAAGGCCCTGAACACACCTATCACCTGCCCAAAAAGAGGGGTTTGAACTCCCAGACACAAATGCTTGAGGACGAGAGGGAAGAACATCAACAATGTTTTTGGTGTTGGGGCTCAACTCCCCACCCTGAGACACACTCAACGTGAGCAAGGAGCCTCCCCCATCTCAATGGGGGAACAAAATCACAAAGAGGTGTCAATAAGAAATGGGGAGAGCCACTCCACACACCAGACCTACAGGATGTTCGCTGAGATGCTCAGAAGGGCCACCTGCATAAGGTTATTCATGGAGAACTGATCAGCCTGGTCTGCAGTCCCTTAGGAATGTAGGACTACACCCAGGAGGACAGTGCTTCAGAAAGAACACGAAGAGACCAGTGGGCCAATCACCAACAACCGATGAGAAAATGGAGTGGCCAGATGGGCGACCAGAGGAAGGGGAGGAAAGAGGAGAGAGGAAGACCATATCTACAAACACGAGCTATGTTAGCAAACCGTAAGAAATATAAAAATAAATAAATTAAAAAAATAAAATCAAAACAAACAAAAAACAAACAAACGAAAAAACGAAGGTGGAGCAGACAAAGTGACAGAAACCATTTCCTCATCTTCATTGTCCTGCTCTCCCCTGAATCCACCTGACTCCTTGGAGGCCCCCTCATCCAGCCAGGGTTCACCTACCAGAGCCCCTTGGCACTGAGATTGTCCCTGACTTAGGGAAGGCCAGGGAGGTGCCTAGTTCAGACAAATATTAATTTCCAGGAAGATGTGCCCTTGATAACACTGTAAACTTTCCAGGAATTAAGGCTATTTTGATCTTATCTTTTTCCCTTGCAAAAGAGTTTTGTTCCTCCACTGTGGAGAAAAAGAGATTTCAGTGGCTCATGGGGACAAGAGAAGATCTGTTTAATCTGAAGTTCCTGGTCATGTATCAGCCTGCCCCCTGCCACAGTTTAACCTCCCACTGCATGTCTCCCACTTGAGCAGTCTTGACAAGCCCGATCCCACTGGACAATGTGACAAAACATTGTGTGTTGGAACCAGGATTCTGTCTGAGGGCTCTCTACCCACTTCCCAGCTGCCACCTGGCCTGGCTGTGCAGGGGGGAGCAGAAGGCAGGCAGGGCCATCTGGAGCTCAACTGGTGGCTCTGTCCTATGATGGATATGTGTGGCCAACGCCCTCCCCTGCCTGGACAAGCTGGTGTACTAGGGACATCTGTGTACAGCCCTTTGAGAAAGACATGATTTGTGAAGCATTTGTGCCAAGCTGAACTGGTTAGTTGGGTGCATACTAGTCCACACAACAGGCTGAGATGAGGGCTACTACTTGTACACACACCCCAGGCACCCACAGTACAGCTGAGAGAAAACTGAGGTTAAGGAGGCCAAGTCAGGTACCTTGGTCTCCGGGTCAGTAAATGACTCCATCAGAAGATCTGGCCTCCACTGCCTGATGTATCTTCCTGGGATTCTCCTGGGTGTACACTTTCTTGCTCACACAGTCCTTTGTGTGGGGTTCTGCAGAACCTCACATGAGGGGTCACACAGGTGGTAAGTTGTCCCCAATTTCAAATGAGGAAACTGAGGTATGCTATCCATGCTTAGGAGACCAGGGCATTGGGATAAGACAGTCTGGGTTCTACTCCTTTGGAGTGGTCCATGCTTTGGCCTGTGTGGTTGGTATTCTATCCTCAGACTTATGTTGATACCTGAGAGCATGACCTGAGAGAGGCCTGTCACTTGCTTTGAAATCGGGGAACAAAACAGGCAAAGCAGTGTACGTAACTAAACTTACAAACAGGAGCAGCTGGCCCTTTACATCCAGCTACTCATCAAGTTTGTCCCAGCCCATGCAAGCAGTAGCAAGACAACACTAACCTTAAGAGGAGGCAAAAACAGATTTACTCATTAAAAAGACAAACTAAAGTCACTGAGTTTACAATGAACCCCCTTTGATTATCTTACCCACCAGTTCAATCTCTAGTTCACAAAACTGCACATGGGTCCTGAACCATATGTGTCCACAAGATGGCAGCTGTGCCACCTTTAAGCCAGAGGAAGAAACCAAGATGGCATTGTTGATCCTCTTCCAAAGGCACAGCTATTCACTTCAAGCCAAAGAAACCAAGAAGGCTTCGTGGATCCTCCTTCAAAAGACACAGCTCCAACATTCTTTCAGTTTCAGCTCTAAAGTGGCTTGAAACCAGCAAGACTTACTTGATACAACAGCAGCAACCACTTCCTATGTCTCAGATGAAAAGAGCAACCCAGCAGGCAGTTATCTTCGGGTCTCCAGACAATTCCCAAATTCACAGTTTCAAAGTTAAAGCAAGTTTTCAAGTACCATGTTGTCAATTTAGCTTACAAAGATACCAGTTTCTCCAGCATGCTTCTTGGAGCTCCTCTCACCAGCACAGTGTGGCTGCCCTGCTGCTGGACATGCTGTGAGGCCTCCAGCCTTCCTGCCACTCTTCTGCTCTCCTTTCCAGCTTACTCTTTCTCCTTAAATCCCCTCCCTCTTCCTGTTCCTCTTGTGAGTAGGTTGGCATCTATCTCTAACTCTCCACCCACCAGGACACAATGGCTGCTGTTCTAATGCAGCACCACCATGCTGGGGGCCATCGCCCCCAATTTCACCACAACACTCCTATCAGCTTCAGGCCGCAACTGCATGAAGCTGTGGGGAGCACTGGGAATGGCCAGTCCTGGGCAGTCTATACCAGGGAGACCAGGAGGTGCTTCCCTCCCCTGAGAGTGGGCCTATGGGGGGAATGGCTCTTCTGAGAGCAGTGTTGGCCCATATCTCCTGGGGAGGGGGCTCCTACAGCTCCCAAGAGCCAATTATTAAATTGATAGGAGTTTCACGAGGTGTTTATTCCATTTTCTGTACATTGCGTATAGACACCTAGAACTGAATAAAATATTCAAAACAAAGATAATTCTGAAATCTGATTGTTCCCTGGCTATTTTTCTACATGTTGCTATTATCTCTTCTACTGAGGTGTTTGTGGACTGTGCATTTGGGGGAGATAGTATCTCATGACCTTTACTCTGTAATATGCTCCAGGCACGGTGGCTCCTGCCTGTAAGCTTCAGCCTATGAAGCGAATGGGGTTAGGGATCACAGTTCGAGTCCTGCCTGGGGCATGTAGAGAGACCTAGTTCCAAAAAAGTATAGCTGGGTGTGGTGGTGCATGCCTGTAATCCCAGCTACCTGGGAAGCTGAGGCTGGGGATCGCTTGTCCCTGTGGCACCCAAAACAAGCAACAACAAAAAAATATTCTGTAATATGCTAATAACATAAATGCTGCCACGAGTCTCTGTCCATCCCTGTGTTCCCTGACATCATGTTGATGTCTTGAACTCGGTCATGGTGGGTGTATATACACACAATGATTAGTAAACACTACAGAACTGTCACCTCCTTACTTGTTCTCTCTTACAGTCCCAGCAGAACTGATTGTGCCTGCCACAGAGCCCTGGATGAAGGGATTTTGAGGCTCAGAGGGAGGTAGTGGGGTCTGGTGAAGCTCCCCAGTTTGTCAAAGATCCGGGCTTCCTATATATGTGAGAGAGTTTACTTATCTCTGGACAGTCAGGGGAACTGATTCAGAATATTTGATTCATTCCTCTGATGGGGGAACGTGGGTGGGGGAACCTGGAAAGGGAAGGACAATCTCTGCTTAACCCTTTCCCAGCAGCTCTGTGAGGTGTCAACACCTATCTGGGTTGATCATGATGGGGGCCTGGATATCTTGTAAACTGAACAGTAAAGAAGATTAAAGTGGTGCTTTTGAAGTTTAATAAAGAGGGTTAAGTTCAGTGAGGCAATTACAGACCTCAGGTGTTTTGGAGTGGAGTGCAGGGGCATTCAGGAAATTGAGCAGAAGACAAGCTCTCCTGATATTATTTATACTGGGAAAATAGAGTGATATGTAGGGGCCCTGGAAATCAGGACAGGGTGGAGATGTAGGGCACGTGGTATTAGAAAATCCCAAATACCCATAAGACAAAACTTTCAAGGTACATCTATCCATGCATCAATGGATCAAGCAAACAAGATTAGTTGCTTTTACTTTCAAAATGTAAACTCAATTTACACTCCTGCCACCTCTGTGACTGTCACC